>JABUQX010094588.1:0-43653 GCA_015478945.1 Trachelipus rathkii | reverse complement strand
ATGTATATAATATATATATATCATATATATATATACATATATCCTGTTATAGTTATATATATATTATATATATATATAATATATAGTATATATATATATTATATATATATATATATATATATATATATATATACTATATATATTATATTTTAGATTATAATATGTCTTACCTTATTTGAATATATAATCCATCCTTCTTTTCTTTTTTATGAATTCATTTTATAATTCTTTCATAAAAAAAATCTTCTGAATTTCTTTAACTTCAAGAGAAGGTTCCATTCTATTGACATCATTGAAATACTGACAATCGTTTCGCTTGTTGTATTCCTCTGATATACTTTAATTCTTTTCAATGCAGAAAGCTTCTTTCTACTGTTGCTGTTGTAGATGGTATCGTAGCAATGAGCTGGCAAAGTTTAAAAAATTCAGGCATAACTTCATAAGTTCATTGTCTTGGAAGTGTTTTATTAGTTGTACAATACTTTTATTTCTAAAATCATCCGAAGAATACACAACTATCATTTCCTTTCTGCAGTCGAATTTTGTCAAATGGCTTCCGTAAATTATGCTTAGAGACTCGAAAGGTTTCTGTTAAGTAGATCGTATCTAACTGGTAACAACTACATATGAATAAGAAACACTAGAATAAAAATGGATATTCTTAAATAAATCTAACCCTATAATAGCACACGCTGTTAAACATCGAGATTCAGCTATTACTGTAATTGTAAAGCAATGATAAACAAGACTATGAAACATTAGCAAAATTGGCCATGTTTGCCAGAATTCTTCTACTGGGCAAAGTAGCCCAAAACAAATATATAGAAATATAATTTTTCATAGATAAACAATATTATTCAACCTCTCGCTTATTGTTTATTCTGCAACGTTGGTTAGTCCATTCCAATTTTTTCGTCCAGTTCAGCATCATAAACCTTGTACATGTAGAGGCTTTGTGAGTCCATCTGCAAGTTGATTCTCACTGCTAATCTTGAGTACTTCTATTTCATCTTTTTGAACTTTTTCTCTAATGAAGAAATGGCGTACTTTTATATGCTTGTCCTTTTGTGAAATTCTGAATTCTTACCGAGTTTAATAGCTGCTTCATGTCAATCCAAAGAGTAGGTTTCTTGAAGACTTCTGTAATTTCTTCCAAAAGTTGATGAAGCCACACAATTTCTTTTGTTGCTTCACTTGCTGCCATAATTTCAGCTTCTGTTGTTGAAATAGCAACTGAACTTTGCTTTTGACTACTCCATGAAATTGCTCCTACAGCATATATACAAACAATCCCAGTTGTTGAATGCCCTGTTCTTAAGTCCCCAGCATGGTCTGCATCACTGTACCCTTCCAGATGATCTTGTTCAGAATCCCATTTATAAATAATACCTTTCTCTTGTGTACCCTTTAAGTATCTGAACACTCTTTTAACTTTTGTAACATCTTCTATTGATGGATTTTCAACACTTCTGGCAAGATAATTAACAGCAAATGCAATATCTGGTCTTGTTGCTGTTGCAAGATATAGAAGAGCTCCTATTGCTGATCTGTAAGGGAAACTCTCCCTGGCTTCAATATCATGTGTAACATTATCCTTTAAAATGGGTGTTGACACTGCATTGCAATTTTTCATACCAAATTCCTTTAGTATTCTTTTAGTATAACATGACTGACTAATTTTCTTTGAACCATCATTTCTTGATTCAATTTCAATTCCTAAAAAATATGTTGCAGGTTTATATGTTATTTTGAATTCTTTCTTTTAATTCTTTAAAAAAAAACTTCTGCAATTCTGCTTGACTTGTTGATGCAACTAGTCCATCATCAATATATGCAAGTATGATTTTATGTCCATTCTGATTTCTTATGTAAAGACAAGGATCAGCTGTACCTTTTACAAAAATTAAGTTTTGAAAGAAAGTTTCCAAGTCTTTCATTCCAGCATCTTGGTGCTTGCTTAAGCCCATACAAACTGCGTTTTAATTTGCATACTTTGTCTGTCTCATCTTCAACCTTTGGTTGTTTCATTATATTTTCTTCTGATAAATAACGTGTAAAGGCTGTTGAAACATCAAATTGTATTAAGGACATAATTTTCTTTAGTTGCTACACTTTTTAAAGTTCTTACAGTACTCTTATTTGCTACTGGACTGAATGTTTGCTCATAGTCAATTCCTTTATGCTGACTATACCCTTTTGCAACTAATCTTGCTTTATATTTGTAAACTGTACCATCTGGATTCATTTTAATTTTATAAATCCATTTGTTTTCAATTGGGTTTCTTCCTGGTGGTAATTCAACTAGTTTCCAGGTTTGATTTTCTTTCAATGATTTTATTTCATTTTTCATTGAATTAACCCATTTTTTTCTTATGCTTACTCTGCATAGCTTCTTTATAATTTTCAGGTTCTTCAATATCTTCTAATAATAGATAAGTACTGCAGTCATCAAACCTTGATGGCTTTTTAATTACTGATCTGTCTCTTAATTTGTTTTGTGCTTACTATTCTATCTTGTTTTTCTATTTCTGAACCAGATTCTATTTCTATATCAGATTCATTTCTGTATCAGATTCTATTTCTGTATCAGAATTCTATTTCTGTATCAGATTCTGTTTCTGTATGTGATGAGTTCAACCTAATTATTGATGTACTGTCATCAGTTTCTGTATTTTCTCTATTTGATTCTTGCTTTTTATTCCCTTTTTCTGATTCTATCTCATCTGATATTGAAGTTGAAAGTTATTCTCTTCAAATACTACATCTCTGCATCTAAGCACAAAATTATTTGCTTGATCATATATTCTGTAGCTTTCATCTCCATCATAACCAATTAACACACCTGAATTTGCTTCTGGGTCTAACTTTCTCCTTTTCTGATTTGGAATCCACCCACTGCATGCTGTTCCGATTACACGTAGATGCTTGATTCTGGGCTTTTTATCATACCAGATTTCAAAAGGCGTTTTCCCATCAACAGCGGATTTTCCAGTTCTATTTATTATTATTATATATGCTGTTGTGTTAATTAATTCTGACCAACACTTCTGTGGAAATTTTACTTTTGAATACATGAGTGATCTGGCTGCTTCAACTAGTGTTCTATTTTCTTTTTCCACTCTATTTTGTTGTGGAGTAAATGGAGCCGTTAACCTTTGTCTTACACCATATTTATTTAAAAGCTTTTTAACTAACTTATTATTAAATTCTAAGCCATTATCACTTAAAAATTCTCTGATTGGATGTCCTTGTACTTTTGTTTCTTCAAGTACTTGCTCCAATTTTTCTACAACTTCTGATTTTTCTATAATAAAATATACAAATCTCATTTTTGAGAAATCATCTTTGAAACATACAAAATATTTATAACCTGAGTTTGATAGTACTTGAAATGGTCCACAAACATCTGCAAATAGTAATTCTCCTTGCTTAATACTATTTGGTCTTTTTCCAAAATTCCTGACGATGCATTTTTTCATTTATACATCCTGTACAATTTCTTTTATCAAGGTGAGTTTAATATTTAGTTCCCTTTTGATCAGATTTCTTATGTGTCTTCTATCCTGATGTCCCATCTTTCATGATATAACTGTAATAGATCCTTTTCTTCAAGTGCATTTATTTCTGGTATATGGGAAGATTTTAGCTTTTCATTGCAACTTTGAATAGCCCTTCCTTTAGTTTACGATACCATTAAAATAGGCTTTTTTGTCTACCATAAATCTACACTTGGTTCAGATATAAATTCACTATTTGGATGCTTATCAGAGCTTCCAATACTGAAAATAAATTTTCTTAATATCAGGAACATACCAAACATCATTAAAAATAATTGAGATATTTTCCCATCTACAACTGCATTCTACTTCAATTGTTCCATATCCTAACACATTTGCTTCTGACCCACAAATTTGCCGATTTTACCTGTTGAGCTGAATGCTCAAATTCATTTAAAAGCTTTAAATAAACTTTTCACATTGTGTTATAATGTTTTGTAGCGCCTTATCAAAATAACCAATTTTTCCTCTATCATTTTTCTTCGGAAGTAAAACTTGTTCATCTACCGTTGATATATCAAAGTTATTAACCTTCCTGTTTTAGCTTTTGAATTTTCCTTTTTTTTCATAATTTGCATTTCTTTCTGGCTTTATTTTCCTTTCTGGTCTACCATCTGCAATCCATTTTCTGAATTTTTGATGCCAGTGACCTAACATACATGACAGATATCAAACACTAAAGGGGAGAAAGATGTTTTGTATATCTCTTTGCGGCTTCAGTATAATAATGTGTGGAGTACTTATTATACTCTGTAGTGTTTCCCTATATATTATCGCTGCTGCTTCTTGTCGCTGACTTAACCTTTGATGCCATCATATAATTGCTGCTTTGTTCTGTGCAGAGTCCCAGTTAACCAAAGTGCATCTATGCTGTCTATTGGCTTTCTATTACTATCGAATCATGAAAGTCCATGTTAGTTTGGAAATATTGAATAATCCTTTTGGCAAAATTTCAAAAGATCTTACATATGAGAACTATCTGCTGGCAATGTACCTTCAATTTCTTCTCTGAATTATGTGACAATTTCTTGCCTGAAGATTACCCAGAGCTGTCTTATTGAAGATAAATTTCCAGCCATGTCTATTTTCCTCATTCCAGTATAAGAAAAAAAACTGTGAGACAAACATCGTAAACTTTGTTTTCTTCAACTCTTGCAAAAAGATTGTGAAGTTCCTTCCATACTTCATCTGGCTTCAAAAGATTCCTTATTGGCTTCTAATACTTTGGCTTGAGGTTGAAACCAACAAAAACATTACATCTGATTGAGTTTTGTTGAATATGTCTAATTTCTTTTTGATGCATTTTTCTCTTCAACTGTTGCTGTGGTACTGGGTTCTTGTGGCTTTTCTATTTTACCATTGATTGCTTCTATTGCATCTGGATCTGGTATACCACTTAGCCTTATTTGCATAAGATGCTTCCAATCTTCCCAGTTTGCCTTACCTTGTAGTGATTCAATTTTCTGCATAGACAAATCCATATTTAACTATATAATAGGCTTGTTCTAATTCTATTTTAGAGTTTATCTAGGCCTATTTCTTAATTCTATTATAGGGTTTATCTAGGCCTATTTCCTAATTCTATTTTAGGGCTGACCTAGGCCTACTTTCCATTTCTGTTTCACATTCCAAATTAGGCCTTGTTACTAAAATACCTCTCTGCTACCATGTTTAAGTAGATCGTATCTACTGGTAACAACCTAATATGAATAATGAAACACTAGAATAAAATGGATATTTTACTAAATACTAACCCTATAATACACACGCGTGTTTAAACATCGAGATTCACGCTATTACTGTAATTGTAAACAATGATAAACAAGACTATGAAACATTAGCAAAATATGGCCATTCTGTTGCAGAGAATTTTCTTTCTACTGGCCACCAGTAGCCACAAACAAAATAATATAAAATATATCCATTTTTCATAGAATAAACAATATTATTCAACAGTTTCTTAGAAAAATCTTTTGCGTATTGTTTAAAATTATGACTGTTTAATAGTTCTATAAAAAAAGATCTTCCAGAGATTTAAATCTGACTCTTAGTTGATTCACAACTGTTTGAATGATGTTATTATATAGATTTCTATAGTAATCATGATGTTTTTCTGATGGAAAATTTCCTTTAACATTGTCATATTTTTAAAAGAAATATCTTGTTTTTCCCTCGAACATCAATTAGTAGTTTTCCCCGTAACTTCAAATTAGCACAACAAGTAATATCCAAACTTTTTTTGGACTGAAGGACATTAAATAGAAACATCGAGTAAGGAAATATTTCAACCTAAATCTTCCAAGGATAGAAAATAAATTTAAAATCACCTAATTTGTGCTTGAATCCAATTGCGGAATTGATAGTTATTCCATTCCATTTCTCTACATTATCAATTATTTCATCAAATAACTCAGTCAATAAAGATCTATTTTCTTAGGCAATATGAACTAAGCGAGAACTGTAATTCCATCTAGTTGTTGCGGTTTTTGGAAAAATTCTTTTAACTATAGTATCAAGTGCACTTGTCCTTTTAGGCGATTTAGCGAAAAAACTTCCTAAACCACTTAAAACCGTGAAAAATAACTTACATTCCTTAATACTTCCACATGCTTGAGATAAAACTAAATTCAACACATGTGCACAACAATGTACAAAAACTTTTCCTTTACCTTACTTTGTAAACGATGAAGATGGTCTGACATGGTAGCAGTTCCATCATAGGTTTGAGAAATTAATTTACTTTCACCTTTAATATTTTCTATGCAGCGAAAAGCATGTTGAGCTAAAGCATCTGCCGAACGGTCAAGACTTACGTCTGTAAAACCAAGGAATCTTTCTACTATTTCGTTTTCTTTTGTAAGGTATCGTAAAACAGTAGATAACTGTGAAATATTTTATACGTCTGATGTCTCGTCTAAGAGAATTGCAATGAATTTTGCATCAGAAATTTCAGAATGGATTTCCCTAAGAATTACATTTTGAATTCTGTTCGAAACTCCAGATAAAATTGTCGCTGTTGATAGGTGATTTGCTAATTTTTCATCATACCGGCTCATCAACTGCAGAAGTTTTACATAATTTCCACGATTATTTGATTCATTTGTTTCATTATGGCCCCTAAAAGATAATTCTTGACAGCCTAGGAATATGACCGCATCTATTAACCTGTGAGGAATTTCTCTATTTCTAGCAACCTTTTCATTGTGTTGTTGGACATCAAATCTTTTTTGTTCATCTAATATAACATCCACACGGACATTACCGAATGATTTGAGGAATAAATATGACTTTATATGTCGCTGTGATCTTTCGTGCTTTTGCATGCTGATGTATAAATTATTTAAATCAGTGTATCCTCCCTCATTCCAAACAGATTTTTCTGATGAAAAAATCAAACAAGGCCAACAAAAAAGGTTATTTAATTTTGAACTCCCAATCAACCATTTCTTTTCTCATAATGGCATTCTTGAAAATGTCTTACAAAATTCTTTCCTTTGGATTTTAAGTCTGGTAATGATGGAGTTAATCTTCCGTTTTTAATAAATAAATTTTGTTCTTCATAACTTCTCATACTAAATCTCGTTTTTAAAATATCTTCAATAACACATTCTGCAGCATCCATTGCTCTTAGGTTTTTACAATGCACAACTATAACTTCCTAAGGAAAAGTTTCGTAAACTTTAAAAAATTTCGAGACCAAAAAAATGTAACTAAGCACACCAAGCTCTGAAGAAGACTAAAGGCTTAGTAATGCCGTTAACTTTGAAATAAAAATGACGCTCAAAGCAAAATCACGTAGTAGTAATTTTTTTTCACTATTTTTTATTATTATTATTTTTTTTTTCCCTCCCAATTATCCAATATTCCAACTGATTTTAACAGTAATTATAAATGAATTTGATTAAGACCAATATAAGTAGTCCATAATTTATTAGTACGAGAATGATAACTTTGTACGTTTGGCAGGGTTTTATCTTTTCTCCATGCTTGGGTATTTTCAGCTTAAAATATTAACATCAGCTTTGTTATATTATTATTATTATTATTATTATTATTATTATTATTATTATTATATATATATATATATATATATATATATATATATATATAGTATATTATATATATATATATATATATATATATATATATATATATAATATATATATATATATATATATATAATATACTATAATATATATTATATATTTATATATATAGTATATATATATATATATATATATATATATGAAGGACGATGACTGAACCACGTGAGCATGACGAGTGGAGAATTCTGGGTGTCATGGCTATTGGGAGTACATCTTTTATTCGTCTTGTCCTTAATAATAGGAATTCACTCGTAAAGGCGGTCGCGCGGGAGATATTTTAAATGCTACTCAATTGAGAAACTGTCATGCTAGCATAGTTTAATATAAGTGTTTGGAATACTTGAAGAACTTTTAAAATGAATTTAGATTTTAATACCATCAACTTTGGCGTATTTTTGTTTCCTGCTCTTTCCTTATTAGTTTGTACAGCATTTTTTTTTATATAATAAGAATTTAGCAAAATTCTATATTTCTTTGGTCATGCAGCATGACTTGCTGGCCTGAAATGCCACGCCAATGATATATATATATATATATATTATATATATATATATAATATATATATATATATATATTTATATATTATATATATTATTATATATATATATATATATATATATATATTACTTCTTACTTCTTACTCATGCAGGGGGTAACACGGGGACCACAGGAAATCGAACTTTAGGGCCGGCTATCCAAATCAGCGCCACCACATGTTCGCATCGAGTTTTAAAATTCTTGCCGAGGTAGATAAAATCAACTGCTACGCTGGAGATTATGAACCAGCGTCCTCCTCGTATGAGACGTCGGCGACTCAGGCCTCTGCGCCACGAGGCGTTTATATATATATATTATATTATATATATATACGAGTAAATATATTATATATAGATATTATATATATATATAAATATTATATATATATATATATATATAGTATGATTATAATATATATATATATACTATAATTATAAGATTCATCTATACATATACTTTTGCATATATATATATATAAATAAATATATATATAAACTAAAATTAACCTCAAAAATCACTTTATAATTTGTAAAAAGATAAGTTGCAAGATGCAAAGCTGTGCACATCGAAGCTATCGCTAGTCAGGTAAGAAGTAGAGACCGATGCCATAGCGGCGGTAGAATTGCCAACCCAATAGTTTTGACAAAGTTCACAAAACTGTAAAAGATAGAGTCACCGCAATTGGCGAACTATATTTGCATAAAGTTGTAAGCATTCAAAATAAAACTTAAAAATATTTTCCTTTAAGTTGGATCCCCAATTCCATGAAGTAGCAAAATAGCTACCACCATCAAAATACTAGCTCAATTGGCGGTTTAGCATCAGAAACTCTTACAATATCCTCATGTAAAACCCTAGTTCACTCAAAGACAGTCTCTTTTAATTCACAAAAGATTTAATTTCACCAGCCACCTTTCTACCAATCACAATTTTCCTACTACACTCTGCATCATCCGTTCCTTTCAAACATATAGCAAAAATATTTTTAAACTTGGATACTTGTTCCAATTGCTTACCATCCAGCATGATTTCACACCGAGGATCTCCTCACTCACTACCATCACCTTACTCTTATCTACATTCATTTTCAAACCCCTCCTTTAACACATCATGCCAAACCTGACTAAAAATCTTCTCAAACTTTCTTCAGATTCACCACACAAAACTAAATCAGTGTACAATAAGCAGAGCACATTCCACCCTCTAATATGCTAAATCAGTTTAACACCTTTCCCTACCTCTAATTCTTTCAACATACCATCCAAATACAAATTAAACAACCATGGAGACAAAACACATCCCTGCCTCACTCCACTATTAATATTAAACCATCCAGTCTCAACTTCATTTATTCATATACACGCTTCATTATCGATATGCATACTTTTAATTAGATTCAGAAGCCTACCATTAACACCTACCACAGAGGTTCGATGTTAATCTTACCCTGTCACATGCCTGTTTCAAGTCCACAAAATCTAAATATACAATTTATTCTTCTTTTCTCTCATTTTCTCAATCATCTGTTTCGATGTGAAGCTGTACCTTGTTCTTCGCCAATCAGTCCCTCAGTCAGCATATACCTTTATTACATCACTCAATATAGTTTCTACTGTTTCCCTTACTACTATTACTACTCTCCAATTCTTACTCTTCATAAACGTATTATTACACAACTTCCAAATCCAGTTGAATCACAATCTCGCCTCCATTCTTGATCATTTCACCAGCAATTCCATCTATACCTGCGGATTTACCATTTTCATCTTCCTCATTCTACCTATTACCTCATCTTCAAAATACCTATTTCTTCTTACACCATCAAACCCACACATATTCACTATCACCTCTTCATTACTGCCAATGTTATACAGATTTTCGAAATGTTCCCTCCGCACTCTCTTTATGTCCTTTTCATCAGTCACGAAAGTACCATCCCTATTCATTATACTATTCATCTGACTCTCATTCTTCACCTTTCGCACTTTCCTTCCAAAACAGCTTCCTATTCCGTTGTAAGTCCCCATTCATCATCATTCTAAGCTGTTCATTTACCATTTTCTCCTCCTACGTATGCACCTTTCAGTCTTCCTTTTGTCCCCTTTTTTTAATACTTCCATACACCTTTCTTTTGAGACCTCATCATTGGATTTTAACACATTCAACCAAGCAGCCTTTTTACTTTTAACAGCCTTCAGCACCTCTTCATTCCACCACTCACTATTATTATTCTTACTTCCACTTTAGCACATCCACATACTTCTCTTTGCACTACTAAACAAACGGCTTCTCATTTTGGTGACGCAGATTTAATTCGTTTCAACTTTGTTCACATTCAACTGAATTTATTTGCAAGCGCTCTAAATACTTATCCTTATTACCTTGTCACTTAACTTCTCACTCTTAATTCTTCCCACTTCCTTATCTCTTTACTCTTAATCCATTGCCCTATTAGCTTGATCTTACATAAAACAAAAACATAATCTGAAATATCCCCAACCCTCACAATAATAATAATAATAATAATAATAATAATCAATAATCAATAATAATAAAATAATAAATAATAATATAACACATAATAATAATAATACTAATGAAGTTTAATATAATAATACAATTAATGCAAATATAATAAGTAAGAAACATACATTTCAGCAGATACGATTCGAAAATAGTATCTGAGCCTCCCACCACTTCAAGGTGTATATGCTCACGTGTGTGTGTAGGGGGGGGGAGGTAATAATGATTGTTTCTGATTAAATCATCTAATGTATATATATATATAGTAATATCTATGGTAATATTATATAAATTTACTTTATAAATGTTATTTGTTTTTGTTATAATTTATTAATTTATGGTAATATGCAATGGTTTGTTTTTAATAATAAAGACTTCATCGTGAGCAGTTGTTTTATTTTATCAATTGGTAGCAGAGCTTAAATTGCAAGAAAAGTGAAGAGGATGAATAAATCAGGAAGAGAAAAAACTGAAGGAGGCAGAAGAGATAATAGAGATAGTAGAACTGGATGTCCAAAGTTTTATGGGGAAGAAGAAGAAAATTTTGAAGAATGGAAAGAAAAAGTTAAAACAAGGCTATTGATAGAAAAAGAACATGTTAAATATCCAGGATTGGAATTAAAATTGAGATTAGGAGGAGAAGCCTTCGAAACCATTAAGGAAATAAAAAATGATGATCTTATGAAGAAGGGAGGAGAGCAGTCGATAATAGATAAATTGGGGTTAAGATACGGCAAGGACAAGGTGACGGATCAGTTCAATAAAATGAGGTTTCTTCAATATTAGGAAGAAAATATGCGGACATTCGTGGAAAGATTTGGAAGAATGTACAGAGAATGCGAAACGGCTGGAGGTGGGACAATGACAGAAGATATGAGAGGATATCTTATTCTAGAGAGAACGGGGATAGACGAGGAGAAGAAAATTAGTTTTAGCAAGTTGTAGAAAAGAGGCAATGTCATTTGAAACAATAAAAACGATGTTAATAAGAATATTTCCTAAGGAAGAAACAAAATCGAAGAAAGAAAGAAAAGAAGCTGAAGGAGAATGGTGGAATAGATCAGCTAAGGAGGAAAGAATGCAAGGAAGGAAAAACCCAATAAGATTCGGCAAAGTAACAAAATGTATAATGATTAATTGGTGATAACTTACCTCAAGATGATATGAAGTGGTATCTCCTCTATTATTCTGATTTGTATGATGGTGATGATGATTATGAGATGAATCAATGAATCACATTTAATTATGATGATTTTATAATTTCTTGTATAGTCTTTGTATTTAAGTAATATTTTTCTATTTCTTCTGGTTGCGCAACCTATATGATCTTGGTTTATTTTTAATCTTCCAATGTCTATTTTCTCTCTTTCTTATTGTATTCTCTTCTTCTCTTATATTCTGAAAGGTTATCTTCCTACTGGTGTTTCTTAGTACTTAATATTAATTATTTCAATTTAAAAAACAATAAAGGCGTTATACTGAAAGCCTGCGACTCTTACAATTACTTTTACTTTAAATATCTATTTCTTATGTTTATTTCTATAACTTCTGAAACAATATTAATATATATATATATTAGTTTCATATATATATATATATATATATTATATATATATATATATATATATATATATATATATATATATATATATATATATATATATATATATATATATATATATATATATATATATATATATATATATATATATTATATATATATAATATATATATATATATATACTATATTATATATATATATATATATAATATAATATATAATATTATATATATATATTTATATATATTATATATATATATATATATATTAGTTTCATTATTAGAGTTTAAATAATCAACTACCCACTACGGCGGTACATATACTTCTCTTTCTAACTACAGACATAAAATATAAAATAATTATCAATCTCTATAATTATATATTTTAAAAGCAAAAAAGGAATAGTAAAAGTTGCATATGTATTATATGTCTTCATATTACGTTGTTAACATATTTCAGTATATTTTCTTTTTTTACACCCTCTTTTGTCAAAATGTCTGCGATCTGTTCCTGTGATTTTATCCATTTGATTTCTTCTATTTCTTTTTCCTCGATTATTTCTTTTAGATAGGCCATATCTATTCTTAGTCTTTTATTTAATACTGCCGAAGTTGAGTGTAGTGCTCTTTCAAGGCTTTGACAATCTGTTTTCATCAATATTGGTAGTTTTTCTTCATTTACTTCTTCCCATAAAGCTTTCAGATATATTCCAGCATCGGCAGCCTCACCTAAACCCAATGCCTCCGCTTCTAGAGTGGATCTCGCCACTCTCTTTGTCAATCTTTGATTTCCAATATAGAAAGGACTTGTTGTTGATTATCTACTATACTATTAGTGTAACCATTTGAGACTTGTCCATTTCCCACGTTTATTAAAAGAGGCATCTAAAAGATTTTCATTTTTCGTTCTTCCCTTAAGGGAAGGAATGATATCTGGTTTCGTTTTTCTTTTACTTTGTTCTATAGATTTTTATTACCTTTTTTTCTCAAATCCGCTTGTGTTTGCCGTTTACTTAATTGTAAAGATATTTTTTGGTTCTGGTTTTGTTGAGCTATCCAGTTTAATTGTCCAACCAGTGATCTGTATTCTGTTTGTTCTTCTTTATTTAATATTCTCTCTTCCTTAAATCTTTTTTTCTCGGGTACTTTCATATTTCTTACATAAGAATTCTGCTCTAGGATAATTTCCTCATTTCGTTGATCCACGTTCAAACCAATGTAACAAAATTTCCTTTCACTCTCTTTTCCTATTTCCAATTTCTTTTTTAGTTCTAGAATTATCTTTTCTTCAAACTCAGTATTCCCTCCATAGCAAATATCGTCCACATGTATGCACATGAGGCCGATGATTCTGCTGTTTTTCCTCCAATACACTATAGTTGGTTCCAACTTACTCTTTTTTCCTCCAAGTGATTTTATTATGTTCATGATACTTTCGTGACCATATTCTCTGCTGCGTCTTTTAAAACGGTGCACAGTTTTCTTCACTTCCTAGGCTAAGTTTTGTTTTTGCTTCTTTGGAGGTTTTAACTACACATTTCTCTTCTATGGGTTTACCTTGTAAAATAGGGCAGTTTTAAATATCTAATGTTTTGCATTTCCATCCATTTTTCTGAATTACAGCAAGACACATTTTTAATGATTCATTAGCACATGTTGGTGAATCAGTTGTTAAATCTCCTTGTTCCTCAAAACCTCGAGCAACAAGACGGGCTTTGCATTTTCTTCTTCCGTTTTCCGACTTTTCTGTAATGATCCATCTAGTCGTAATTGCTTTTTGATTCCCTTCTTGTACAGCCTCGTACACTCCTTTCTTTTTCCAGCTACTAAGTTCATCCATTTTTGCTCTATGTATCTCTTCATTTTCGAAATCTCCCAACCATATTTCATCACCTATATGTTTTATATCTTGGAAATTTCTCAAATCTATCCATTTCTCATTTCCATGATCTAAATCTATTATGTTGTAGCTATCTGACCATTTTTGGCTAGTTGCTTTTCCGGCTCTACTGGTTATTCTTACTCTTGATTTTTCCTTTGTTTCTTTGTCCACTATCTCATAGGACTCCCCCAATTTCACCTTCGGTGTTTCTTGTTCTTCTTCTTCTGATTCAGGTTCTGTTTCTGATTCCGTTTCGCTTAGGTCTTCTTGCTCTTCATTTTCTCCTTCGTCCTCTTGTATAACTACCCTTACTTCATCGTCCTCCTTCTCACTTTCATCCGTCTCTGATCCATAAGTTTCTGACTCAGACAATGTATCATCTTGAACTTCTTCTCTTTGATTTTCTTCTTTCCCTTCTTCAATATTTCCTGTTTGTCTTATTCTCGTGATATGCACTCTAGCTACCTCGCGTAGGGCGCCCCCATGTTTCACTACTACTGTCTTTCCATCACTACCAATGACTCGCAGGACCTCTCCAACATTTCTCCATGTTTCTTTTATAATACACAAGATCTCCTATTTTTGCTTCTTCCAAATGATGTTCTCTTATGGGCTTGGACAAGGCTTTGTTTATCAGCCTCCTGTTGTACGTGGACTATTCTGGCCTTTTCTCTTGCTTGGAGATTCTCCAAGAGTGTGTCGTATGCATTTTCATAATCATTCATTGTTATTTCCTCGTTGTTTATGCTCTGGGATGTGTAATTGTTTTTTCCAAAAACTATCTGATTCGGTGATACTCCATCTTTCATTAATAAACAATTCCTAGGTGTTCCGAGTACCGATCAGAATATCATTATGCACAATCATGTCCAAAGAAATGGAACAATAAAGGAAGAAACTTCACAATATTTAGAGAAGGGGAAATCAAAAGAGAAAGTAACAATAAAGAAGAGAAAGTAAGCTATTTCGGTAGAGAAAAAGAAGAAGATAAAATATATGGAGACATAGAAGGAATTTTAGATACAGGTTGTACGAAGACTTTGTGTGGAGAGAGATAGCTAAGTAGGATAATGATGGAGTTAAGTAGTACGGAGATAAAGGAGATGAACAACAGTCAAGAGAGAAAAGAAGGAAGTTATGTGTTTGGAGAAAGTAGATATGAAGCCATAAAAAGTATAGATATACCATGTCAAATAGGAAATCATAGACTTTTTATTAAAACTGAAGTAATTAGAGGAGATATACTATGGTTGATAGGTAGAGAAACCATGGAAAGAATGAAGATAATGTTGGATAGATGGGAACAAAAGGTTATTTTTGGAGTATTTAGAGACCTAGAAATAAAATATAGACAAGATGTACAACAAAAACATATCAAAGTTAAACTTATAAAAGGATCAAAAAAAGAAAATGTTTGGTTTGGTAGGTTTGAGAAAAACTGGATCTATAAACCAGAGGGAAGGAAGAGGAAACTATGGAAATTACATCTTCAGTTTGGACATGGACATTGAAATAAGATACTACAATTAATGAAGGATGCTTACCGAGATGAAAATGTATCAAGGGAAGGGATGAAAGTGGAAAAAGAATTAAAAGAGATTTGTGAAGGTTGTGAAGTCTGTATCAGGTACAAGAAGAATCCACCAAAACCCGTTGTGGGCTTCTCGATGGCGTCAGTCTTCAATGAAACAGTTGCAATGGATTTAGGAGAATTGGAAGGGAACAAATTTCTTTTAATGGTAGATATGGCTACTCATTACTGTCAAGGTGCTTGGGTAAGAAATAAAAAAGGTGAAGAAATCGCTGAGAAAGTATTGGAAAGGTGGATAAGTTTTTTTGGACCACCGGAAAAGTTGTTGTCCGACAACGGTTTGGAATTTCAAAACGAGGAGGTAAAAGTTTTAGCAGAGAGATTCAATATAAAATTATTGAGTACCCCAGCAGAGAGCCCATGGAGCAATGGGATTTGTGAAAAAATGGTGGGTCTTATTAAAGATTCAATGAGAAAAATAAAAGAGGAAGGAGTTACCAAAGAAGTATCTTTAAATTGGTCTTTAGCTGCTAAAAACAGTCTAATGATGAAAGGCGGTTTTTCTCCAAACCAATTAGTATTTGGAAGGAATGTAAGCATTCCGAACGTGATAAACAGTGATAGACCATCTAGTTTAGAAAGAGGGAACGAAGAAAAGATGCTAAAAGAGAATTTGATAGCAATGCATAAAGCTAGGGAGATTCACGTAAAACAAGAGGCCAGCGAAAAAATGAGAAGAGCATTAGTAGAAAATGTGAGAGATCATAAGGTGGAGGAAGCTGTAATTGGAGAGGAAGTTTATTATAAAAGGGAGAATGAGAAGGAATGGAGAGGGCCAGCAAGAATCATCGGGATAGACGGAAAAACGGTGGTGGTGAAACATGGAGGCTCTATTAGAGAGGTAAATAGGATACATCTTACAAGAATTAGAAGAAAATTGAAAGAGAAGAAGAGCGAAGGAGGTGAAGAAAGATCGGAAGAGTTGGATGAATCTAAAGAAAAAGAAGAAGAAGAGTTGAGGAGACATAGTTTTAACCGGATTAATGAAGAAGAAGGAGAAGGTGAACTTGAAAGAGAAGAAGTTCAAATAGAAGAGAAAATACCTGTTATGAAGGAAGGTGAGAGGTACAGAGCAAATAGAAAAGAGGATGAAGGGGAAGTGATATAGAGGTAAAAATAATAGGAAGAGCGGGAAAAGCTACGAGCAAGACTTGGAATGATTGCTATAATGTGGAGAATTTACAGACAGGACAAAAAATCTGGATTGATTTTAAGGAATGGAAAAACATCACTCGTATACCAGAGGAGGAAGAAGTTTTTTTTAGCTAATTTTGAAGACAAAAAGGTGTTAGAGGCAAAAGTAAAAGAGTTGGAAAGCTGGGTTGAAAATGAGGTGTATGAAGCTGTAAATGTGGTAAATCAAAAAGTTCTAACAACTAGATGGATAGTGACAGAAAAAATGAAAGAAGGAAAAAGGGTTTGTAAAGCAAGACTAGTAGTGAGAGGATTCGAAGAAAAAGATGAAGAATATTCTACAGACGCACCAACATGTGCTACTGAAACCTTAAAATTATGTATAGGTATATCAAAGAGATATCGTTGGAAATGTAAAACCATGGACATTAAAACAGCATATCTACAAGGAGACAAAATTGAAAGAACAGTTTATATATTCCCACCGAAAGAAGCAAGGACTAACAAAATATGGAAGTTAAAGAAGGCTGTTTATGGATTGAAAGATGCAGCTAAAGTTTGGTATAATAAGGTAGTAAAAACGATGAAAGAAGTAGGTGGAGAAAAATGCTCTTTAGATCCAACAATATTTAGTTGGAAAAAGGATAATGAGTTAATAGGTGTAATGTGTACTCATGTGGACGATTTATTTTATGGAGGAAATGAAATTTTTGAAAAAAAAGTCATAGGGGCAATCAAACAAAAATTAAAAATAGGAACAGAAGAACAAGGATTATTCAAATACATCGGAGTAGAAGTGAATCAAGAAGAAGGTTGCTTATGGTTGAGCAAAGAAAAGTATATAAGTCAAATGCAAACAGATGGTGAGATCTACGGACCTATAAAAAAGGGAGAGCAAACATTAAATAAAGAAGAAATGACAAGATACAGATCTTTAGTAGGACAACTAAACTGGGTGAATCAACATAGTAGACCAGACATTGCTTATAGTGTGAGTGACTTGAGCAAGGCTAATAAGATAGCTTATGAGAAGGATATGAAAAAAGTTAGTGGAGTAATCAGAAAAATAAGAAGAGATAAGTTAAAAGTAAAAATGGAGGAGTTGAGAGAAGGTGGAATTAGATTCGAAGTGTACACAGACGCCTCATTGGGTAATGTCAACAAGGAGAAATCACAAATAGGTTACATAATTAGTCTAGTAGATGAAAATAACAAAAAGTGTCCAATTTATTGGAAGTCGGGTGTTGCAAAGAGGGTGGCGAGATCTACAATAGAAGCAGAAACTTTAGCCTTAATTGAAGGAGCTGAGACAGCTATTTATCTGAAAAGCATATGGAAAGAAATTACAAAAGAAAAAGTACCTATAGAAATAAAGACTGACAGCAAAACCTTGAGTAAAGCTATCTATTCCACTTCGGGTGTGACTAGCAAAAGACTGAGAATAGATATAGCTGTAATTAAAGAAATGATAGAAATGGGAGAAATAAATAAAATAACATGGATAGACACAAAAGCACAGATAGCAGATGTTTTAACGAAAGAAGGAGTAAGAGCAGACAACATAAGGTTATATGTGCAAGGTGAAATAAAAGAAGAGAAAGGAGAAGGAGAAAAGAAAATTGGTTTAGCTGATTAAATCATCTAATGTATATATATAGTAATATTATATATATATATTTTTTTTTATTAAAAGTTCACACCTCACGGGCATAGCCCTATTCAAGGAGGGGAACTTTCTAGGTAATTTCTACCTAGGATCCGAACTAGGATTCGAACCCACGACCTAAATTTACTTTATATAATGGTACTTCACACCAAAGTTATAATTATTAATTTATGTAAATATGCAATGGTTGTTTTTAATAAGACTTCATCGTGAGCAGTTGTTTTATTTTATCAGTTTCTTTTTTTCAGTTTGTGTGCGCGAGCCTATGAACTTCTCCTCTGGATTATCGTGCGCGCGTTTTTTTTAAGTTTCTTTTTATTAAGTATTTAAGTGTAAGTGAATTTAGTGGTGGTGTGATGTGTCGATTTAAGTAAACTAAGTTTATTATGTCTGTTTGTTATTATATTTTTATTTGTAGGTTCATGGGGATTTATAGATTTATAGTAAAGTTTAAAGTGACGTTAATTGGTAACTTGTATGTTTGGTGGTGCGGTGATATACAGTAAACTTTCGGTTCGGTTAATGGTTTATATATTCGGATATTTGGTACATTACCTTAAGCTCAGAGTTGTACTTGGTACAAAAAACTTAGATTATAAATTATTACCAGTTGCTTTGCTTCATACCTGGAAAATCTTTTTTGAGCTAATCATGTAACAACAAGACAACGATAGACGTATAATTTAGAATAGATATTAACAGATTAGAAACAAAGATTTTCTACCCGTTTAGTTCTATATCGTATATAACGGGATAGATAGTCAATTTCATATAGTTAATTAAGTATAAATACTTCATTATGTATCTTAGTATAATGTCTCTTACTGTATAAGAATTGGCTCCTATCACCATGGCTATTTAATAAAAGAAACATTTTACAATCAAGCATAACTAAACTGTAATTATCTAATTTTATCAATAAGAATTTACATTATCTTTACCAATCGTTCGTAAACCTGTTTTCTTAAGATTGATTTCAATAGCACATTCAAAGGGTTATTCACCCAATGGGTGAATTTAAATCATTATGACCATTACGCTAGTAATAAAAGTGTTTACTATATAGGCCCTAAGTAAATAATTACTGATTCAACGGATAAGTATAATAATTATGCGTTTATTCCAAAATATTTCCAATAACTCTATGCAAATTCGAAATGATGACGGTAAGGCAGAGCCGTACATTTTTGAATTTATGGTAATAGTAGTATTACTGCTTAAGCTCTAAGTACCTCGCATACAAATACATTCGTTTCTATTAATGCTTGCTCCGCATATCATCTCTGGAGGTGAGACAAAAGATTGTGAATTAGATCTCATAAATCCTCTTCGAATTATAGTTATTTGCGTCCGTGTTACAAAACTCTCACTACCCACTTTGGTGTGATTTTCTTTATAGGTATAGTTCACATTTCTAACTCTCATGAATATAATTGACAATATGATAAATTAATGCAATTGGTAATAAAAATTTATACATTGTGTTTCTATTTTACAATTAAACAATACTTACGTACAAAATGTTTATTTGGCTATATTTATTTAGAAGTATATCATAAACTAGCAACTTACAAAATATTTTATCAATGTAAGATATATTGATAGTTAGAATAATAAGTAAGATAATATTCCCTTTTGCAAGCGACTTAATCCGCAATCATAAATTTATTATAATTAATAAAAATAAACCTAAATATATAGGAAGTAATTCATACACATAAAAGCAGTTGTATGTAGATAATAATATTAATGAATATAAATTGAAACAAAAAATTTTATCAGAAAATATATTAAATAATCCAATTCATATAATAATCTCAATAATATATAACCATAGAAATCCTATAAATGATGAAAATAAATATAATTACACTTTACACAAATACTCAATGCTAAACAAATCCACAACTCACAACTTTTTTCTCTCCCATCTTCCTATTGCCTTTTCATACTAGAAATGAACAAAGAGACTAAACTTCACACAGTCATTCTTTAGAAAACAAAAAAGATATAATAATAATATAACATTTTAATCAATAAACTATAATCTTCTCTTATTATCTAATTTTCTTGGGTGGAATGTACTAGCCAATTCTGGGCAACACTCTACGCCTGACTTCTGTGTATAGAGAATCTACCTCACATACTATAATGTTCATCTCTCAATTATGATTCTCTTATAATAATCTACGCATAATATCGTTATCCTACATTCCATACCTCATTTAATAACCTATTTTCTACTAATCCCTATTATACTCCTCAATACTGATAAAAATAAGTCGGTTTTGAACGACTGATATTTTTGGGTCGAAAATGGCCAAAGTATATTCCCTAATTTTCTTTATGAAGTTTTCACCATTTTGTTTCATTACTTCTGTACATTAATCTTCATAAAAATATTATTCACTTTTCAGATGCACACCTTTTTTCACTACAGGGGTAATCGGAAGTACAGGCTGGTTTACTTATAAAGAATCAGCCTCTTCAATGATTCATTTGTAGACATTGAATAGGTTATGGCAGTATTAGTCGACTCCTCTCCTTAGTCTCGGAGATGTTTGTCCATTCCTTTTTTTAGATCAGTTCCTTGCATTTTAATAGCCTTCATCTTATTCATATACTTAGTAATTACTCATATGTAGCTTATGCCTCCTTTTCAACCTCTAGCACACTCAATAAATCGCATTCCATTTTTTATGCCATGTATGAGTATTACGAGTTTTGTAATAAGATACTGTATTTTTTAAGCTCTAGTTTAGAAATCTTATACATTGCTTTCGCTTTAGGGACAATCTTAGCTCTCCCGTCGATTGTTTCTCGTTTTCTAGAAAAAACTAAGGCCTATCTCAGAATGTCATTTTCGTAGAGAAAACCCTAACATCTATTCCAGAGCACATGTCCTGGCCAAATAGATGCGGTAAATGTCAGTTTACTTACTATTACATCAATTCTGTGTTGTATGTCGCACTTCATTCTGTTCTCTCTCCACCGCTCCTCAGTTTAGTATTAGAAACCCTTATATGGTCATCTAGACTTTTGATTCAGCAAACTGTCTTGAAAAGAACATCATAAACCCTTTCTTCCTTAATTTTCTTACAGAATTTATTGTCAAACATTCTCTAAAGAAAAAAGTGAGATCATTTCTAATAAAAAAAATCATTACTCTGTTCTATACCAAGTTAGTAAAAAGGAAAAAAAAATGTTGTTTATATTCTTATATATTATTCTGTCCTCGATTTTTTGCTCCTCAATAAAGTGTATTACATAACTCTCTTAAAAAATGACTCATTACATATAGAGAGATCATTGGATAGTGCTGGGGTCGAATACTAATTTGGGTACAGAACCCTATAATTGTCACTTCCTTTGTACACAAGCATATTATTCGTCCCTTATAGATTATATTATGATTCATTATCTTGTAACGATGTAAGAGGGAGGACACTATACATGAATTTTGCGGAAAACTCTTCCCTACTATTTTTCCTCTAGTTACTTGTTATTATGTTGTTATTTAGTTTTATACGTAATTGGTGACTAGAGAGGAGTGCCAGTTTGTAACTAACAACCCAGCGAAAAAAAGTAATCTCAGTGGGACCTCCAAATTGTGGAGATGGCAATTCAAACTGAAAGCATCACTTACGCATATGTCAGCTTATGTTGGTTCCTCAATGGCAGGTACTAAAGGTAAGCTGCCATAATCCACATTGAGCTAAGCAATTTGAATTGATTGCTCCCATATAAATGCTTCACGACTCCAACCTGTATTCACAGATATCGGATCATCGAAACCATCATATTCATTCTCACTAATATCTCCTTACCAAGACATGATCTATTCTACCAACGTGTTTGTGTCGTTTAGGCTCATACCTTATGGATCAACTAACCTTAGTAGCCTTTTTGTCACTTTTGAATTTCTTTCCGTGAGAGCACTTCAAGATCTCCAAAATAAGATTACGTCTTTCTCATTCTAGAACTCACTCCTCATAAGACGAAATGTCATATATATTACGGTGATATAAATGAAACAGTAATTCAATATACTTTTTTATTGTCCTATATTTTTTTTCATCTTGATTCGGCAGAGGTGAATGTCATCTGGTTCTAATATCAAATAGTTTTTGATAAAAGAAAGGTGGAAATAATTAATAAAATGTCGTCTGAACCAGGTGGAAATTAGAGATAATTTCTTTTTAACCCACGAAGGATATTCTTTATATTGCCATTGAATGGAGATGATTGCGAGATTTCTTTGAGCTTTTAAGCTTATTCCTTATCTTCTATTCCTTCGAAATGTGGATCAAGAAAATGTATTCCATCACTTGTGGTATTTATAATTTTGCATTTCCATGCATTTATTAATTGGGGAATTTGTTATTTCAAAAAATTACGTTTACTATTAATTTAACGTATTACCCCGATTTTTGGCATTATATTGAAATCAAACTCGATCGAAAAATAAGTACTGCTTAGAAACCTAAAGACTATCATTCATCGCTCGTTATCTACTTGATAATTCCCGTATTACCATAATTCGAGTTGTCACTTGGTATTAGTTGGGTATTTCATTTGTTTGATCCTTCAAAATTTTAACAATTAGTGTAGAATAATAATAATATATAAAAATATTTAAAATAAGATTAGACTATATACGAACAATACATACAAAGGAACGTTTAAATCAAATGATTCATAAAGAAAAACTAAGGATAATAGATAGAGATATATAGATGATAGATTTACAGACTATGATAGATAGAGAAAATAAAGATATATTTATTAAAACACATTAAATATCCACTAGATCAAAAAAAAAAAAAAAAAAATAAAATTATAATATATAATAATAATAATAAATAATAATAATAATTTAATTAAGTAATATATAAATATAATAATAATAATAAAAATGATATATATAATAATTCACATAAGAAATATTTAGAACTATAAAACTTCAGTTTAGTATCTAAGACTGCTAATGACTAAATAATACTCATATATATATAACTATACTGCTGTGCTAACTCATAACTAACGGCTATAAGATATGATGAGATGAGGTATGAGAGAGAGGGATAATGAGAGTAGACCAGAGAGATAGTAAGTAGAATAATAGATAGATAGAATAGAGAGATGAGAGGAAATCAATGAAATAGATAGATAGAGTGATAGAGTGATAGAGAGAGAGATGATAAGTTGATGAATGATACTCAGTTTCATTAATGAGTTCCTGTTTAATATGCTACTGGATGAGTTCTAGAATAATATCCATGAATCTTCCTGCTTTGTGTTAATATGCGCTGCTGTGCATATACACTAGAGTGATGCTGCGAAAATATAATATAATGAAATGTCGAGAAACAATAAAGAGAGTGATGCAATAAAGAGAGTGATTCGTTAAACGAGAGTGGTGCTCAAACAATATTAGTATCTCTTCACGACTAACAAGCACTGGTTGGAATTCTTTAAAATGTAATGGTGAATTTAAATATAAAGTTGTAATTTTCAGTAGCCTCAGTAAGTTACGTATTACATTGTGTAAAATGATATTTATTATATATATTTAATAGTATATTTCTGAAAATAATAATACAACTATTGTGATATATATTAGTATTTTTTTATCGTTATAGTATTTTTGAATTATCATAATGTTGCATAGGCATCAGATATTATTAATATAGACTCAATTTGTATCTATAGAATGATTATGTGAAGACTATACTCACAAATAATATGCATCTATATAGACAGTCAATCCAATATTGGGGTAAAGATTTTATATTTGGAACCCCTTTTAGCCTCACTTAAAAAATGACTATTCATAATTGTTTTATTCATATATATATAGTATATATATTTACAATTATTTATGATTATATAAAGAAGGATAGTAATATGGCTCAAATAGCCTTATGTTTTTTATTATATCTTCTTTCGCGTCATTCATGTGCTTGATGAATTTGTTTTTGTATATTACATTGCTCTTACTATAAAGTTTATGTCCGAGGTAGGAGTCACGAGTTCTTTCCCTTTATCTATAAGATCTTAGTATATAATCTCTAAAGACTATTATCTAGTTATTACTCATTTCTACATTTTTCTCTCACTCAAAGGAACTCATTAGATCATATAATGGCTTATTCAATAGATGGGTATCTCGTGTGAAGAAATGAAGAGATTTAGTGACTATATGTCTTTTGTTTGTACTCTTTGTGATCATAAAATATGTATCCATGGTGAATTAACTCGAATAGTCTAATGTTCTAATTAAACCATTGTTATTAACTATTGCTTTGAGTCTTCATATAATATTTGAGAAAATCAACGCACAATCACCATCTTGTACGTAAAATATATTTTGACGTATTATTGTTTATGTTCATGAATCGCTAACATGAGCCACCAACATGCCCTTTACGCAAATTATGTATAGATATTGTTTTCGTGATTTAATGTAGACCAGCGTATGTTAATGTAGCTCACTGTTTCATTGAAATCATATGTCTCAAGCAAAATTATTATAAAGTATGTAATAATCGTATAAAATGTCTGAATGACGTATATTTTGATCTTAAAAAGTATTATAATTTATCCCTTAGGTTTATTTATATATGATGGCTTGTTTTGTCTAGTGTGGATTGAGTTTGTCTTAATTAAAAAGGTTTCACCATACAATGAGTAGCTCACGAAAATATAAAGTATATTGCTTTAGAAGTTAAGAGACTTACTTCAATGCCTTCTAGCCATAGATAATAATAAGAAGTCAATATAGATATATATAAATATTATATAAATATATATATATTATAGTATATATAATATATATATATTGTATATAATATAATATATATTATAATATATAATATATATATTTTAATATATATTACTATAGTATGTAAAGGACATAGTATTAATATATATTATATATATATATGATATATATATATTATAATAAATATATATATTATATATATATATATATATATATATTATAGATAGGTATATATATATATATATTATATTTTCTTACAATAATAATCAAGCCAATCGCATATTTATGTATTTTATTATATATATTACTATATATATATTAATATACGGTATATATAAATATATCGTTATATATATATATATTATATTATGTATATATATATATGATTTATATATATTATATATAATATTGGGATATATACATATTTATTAAATATCTCTTTAATTTACGATATAGTATATATTGTATGTTTAGTGAATGTATATATAGTATATATATATATATTATTATATATTATAATATATATATTATATTATAATATTATATTAATATAATGTAGTATAATAATGTAGAGATAACTTTTCCTTTATATATTATATCTTCGTCCTGAGATTGGGATAAGAGAATAGTTGAGGTATAGTATAAGAAGAACATGACGTACATTCAATAAGATACTCCACTTTATTATAACCATCCTCCTAACTAAATATCATATCCTTAAATGTGACTCAGTACTATAATATGTCGCATACAAAAAGCAATCATTATGGATTTATTAAACATGGTCACATACCACTAGTCACCCTCATGTGTTAGGTTAACTCGTCCAATTCTAAAGGGTCATCCCTTGGGTCAGGCTCTATAACAACCATATTAACCGTACTCTCATAAAACATTCAGCTCATTACTCTAAAATGTTAATTTTGTGGGATAGTTTCTTAATTCTAAAACTACCTCATTTTATTCATTTAATCTAAGCTGCTCTCTCTCTCTCTCTCTCTTTTCGGTCCCTACCATCTGCGAGCACAGCAGTGATCGCAGACTTTGTGCACTAGCACATACATATATACAAAATATTATTAACCGTTTATAGCATATCTACTACTATCTTCCTACATATTATCATTATAAACTAAACTATATCTATAAATACTTCTCATTTATTATATCTCCTATATCATTGACTCCTATATTTTCTACGCAACTTAATCTTAAGGTACAACGTTTTTTTTCCTATTATTATCAATTACTATCTCATAACATACTAGCATAGCTATCTTATATAGGAATATAAATCCCATTTTATGAATGACATAACTTCATATGTGAGAGAAGAGAGAGATAGAGCATTTTGTTCGATAATCATAGGTAGATCATTACAATCATTGAGCACGCAGGAGAATGACGAGGTAGACACTGACTTCATGCAGAACCATAGTTGACTCAAGACTTAGTCCCATTCATTTTTTGGATTTAATAATAACAGGCACCTTCTTACCATTCATAACTTCTGGCATCATCCATTCCCTTTGATTATCAACATGATATAGTGTAAAATTTACACCGCATACTTGCTTGCAATTGGCATCTTTACCATCACCTAGCTATTGCGAGCATTTACTTTCGAACCCTTCTCTTACACGCCTGCCAATTAATCCGTCAATCCTCTCAACGTTCTTCAGATTCGCTTGAGAGAGATCTGCACAAATCGAAATGACATAAGGGGCGGACGTAAGGCAGGGGCACGACAGTGCACTCTGGCCAATCCTTAGACGCATTAAATACGCGATTATAATGGAAACCTATATAAAGGACAAAGATTATAATACAGGACTCAGATCACGCGCATAGAGTAGAGAAGATGAACGCTACCACGACTCCGGACTGAGTTAAGATATTAACGACATATTCGCATTTCACCCGCATTTATTCCTTACGAAACCCACTCTCACTATCGAACAAGAAGAGTATATGATGAAGATTCCCGCAGGGTTGAAGAATTGACCTTTCGCAGACGAACATTAAGTGACATGGAGATTCCATATCTAATCCTAGAGTGAAGACCTGATTGGCAAGGGTTGTAATAAGAACCTAGAGATGAAACATTTTGTTTTTGCTCTGACTGAGAAATTAGCATCACTTCATGTTAACTTCGCATGTAAAGATGAGATAGAGCAGGAAGAGACGACTACCTTCTTTTGATGTATAATGGCATCTCTCACAAAGTCTATACATACTCTCTCACGATTATAAACCCTATAATATATTCCCAGAAGACACATCTCCCTTTATCTATAGATCACGAAGTTCGGCATTAACTTTATTAAGTTAATTTATTATAGAAAATATTATATATAGTTTATACTATATTTTATTTCTATCCATTATTACTTTATCCTTCCTTTACTTATAAACTACTACTCCCTTATTACCTCACCCTATGCTAGATATATATTAGAGCGTTTAGTACGGAAACATATTCGATAAAAAAAATATCCGTCAGCTTCAAATAACTAAAGCAGTATACCGAAATATGCATCCTCACTCAAGTTGTTGATCTTATATGCTATTTGGAGGTGAGGGTAGGTATTCTTGAGATAAACAAGTCAACTATACAACCCGACAATCATCTATCATCTCCATCTAGTTTTTTCCTCATATATAGATTTGCAGAAATTCATATTATAAATTTAATTCTAATTACTTTCTAGTTTACGTCTCGATCTCCTATTGTTGTTTAGATAATATCTAGATGATAGTATATTTTGTTTATTAGTGACCTATTGAGTCGCTTATTATTTATTCATCTATACTATATAAACTTGATCCATCTACATTGATATCACATTTTATGTTCGCATGATTTCATAATCTATCTATATCTTATATATATCTCATTTATCTATATCTATATCTATTTAATCTATATCTATCTATCTATTATTATCTATCTATTATAGCTATATCTATCTATCTATAATCTATTTCTATTCTATTTTAATATTACTATCCATCATCCATCAGCCATCCATCCATTCAAGTTATTATCTACACACAAGTCCATCCATCCATCCATCCATCCATCTATCTATCCCATCTATCTATTACTATCTATCTATCTATCTTTCTCTTTAAGTCTATCTATTCTATTCTTTCTATCTATCTATAATCTATTATATATCTATCTATAATCTATCTATGCCTATATATCTATATATCTATCTCTCATATCTATTCATATTTCTATCTATATTTTATTATATATAACTTTCTAAGTGTGTTTAATTATTTGTTTATTACGAATTAAAGAATTAAAAGATTAAAAGTAATAATAATCTACTATCTAAAATCTAAATTGTTTGTAAATCTATCTATCTATCAATCTATTCTATCTATCTATCTATCTATTACTATCTATATCTCTCTATCTATTCATTATCTTTTATATTATCGATTTGACCGTGAAGTTTATAACCCCTTTCTAAGCAAATCTCACAGAGGATATAATTATGCCCTTCATAATTCATGACCATTTATAAATCTATTAGTTCTATATTTAATATTATTATCCTCTCTCTAAATAATACGTGCTTTATAAATAACGTAATATACATGAATATGGAGTATGATTGTATCTCTTATTCCCATGAAATTCTTTAGTGACCGGTTCTGCATTTATTTATTAATTAGAGTTAATTCTCAAATTAATAACTTGTCTGGCGTGATAGTTTATGCTGAGATTTACTCTCATGCTCATCCTTGTGTAGCAGTTAATAGCTAATAGACGCGGATCCTCATAAACACACTCTTGATCAATAAAAAAGTCACAAATATATTGTTCCTAATCAGAATATGGTGAACTGTATCTGGGAAAATCAGCGTTAGCTTCATTACCGTATCTCATGATGTCGTCGTCTTCTCTGTATAAGTGCCTGAAGCGTGAACCCTTTTGATATTGTAGAAAAATTTATATATCTTTTTATAGAGAAATCGATCGAATGTACACCATGGCTTCAAATCATATTCTACTTTTCATTTTTCAATATAGACTGATAATATGAAATTGTAATCATTATAATTTATCTATATTAAAGAAAATATAAGCCCACAATTATTTATTATAACTTAACCTTCTATGTCTAACGGTCAGCTTTTATTTGCTCTGCATAATTTATGGGGATAATTTCTTTAAGCTCTATCGCATTCTCACTCTTGTGTCTATATAAGTAGATACAGGAATAAGCTAATTATTATTTAAAAAAATTAGCCAATCGAATATTGTATATTATCCCTGTAAGATCACTCCCACATACTCACTTTATCAAGCGTGATATTGTTCTTGCGCTCTTCAAAGATATTAACAGACTTTGCTCAATCATATTCATTTGCATCGTAGTTAAATTTAAGTATATCCAGTTCCAATATTTAAATCCTTCTGTTACAAATTAAGATATCAGAGTCTCTTTTGTGGGAATTATTGAAGATAATGTGGTTTCTTCCTAAATTTTGTATATGTCTCACCTCACACTCATATCTTTTACGATTTCTATCAAATGTATATGGATGTTTTATACTACAAAAACAAGAATCTTTTACTTTTTACACTTTCTACCTTAGTGATTAAAGCATTTTATGACTTCTTATCATAGTTTTTGTACAGCCAAGGCATACTTTATTTTCTCAGATACCAGGCACGCGTATTTTTAATCATTTTTTACTTTCAGCAATGTTAGTGCACGAGTTGTCAACTTTTTCACATGTATTTTTCTCTTATTTGTCTTCTTTATCTTTTTTAAATTTCGGGAAAATGCCAGCTTTCAAACTTATTTCAACTTTATGAATTAATATTGCTCCATGCACTTAATTATCATTACAAGCACTTTATTCTTTCTTGTATTTCTGATCACAGCAATTAAAACAATCAAACACTTAAGTTTTATGTTAACAATTTTTAGTACAAAACAAAAACAACAATAATCTATAATATTCCAGTATTATGCACACATAAAGCATATGAGTTCTTATCGAAAATATATATTAAAATAACTAATAATACTCACTGAGATTTATTCTTCATAAACACCAGGTGTGAATTCAAATGATGAGATATATATATCTTTATATACATCTTTCTCTCGGTTTCTAATCTTTAATATTACACATTACTATGCGGGAATTATGAGCAGACATTTATAAAGAGACTATGGACAGAATTATGTTTATTCGTGGAAGCCTATCTAAACTGTTATTCACATATCTTGCTCAAAGAATATTCCGATTCTCTTCCTTGCTCTTAATATTTTTTTCCTAGGCAATACCATCATCTCAGATACCGGTTAATGTCCTTTCGATGTTTCTACACAATTTATATTGGGACTCTATCCAATCATAGTTATCCAATAGTAAGCTCAAAAATCATAACAAGCATCTCTTGACCCCAACTTTAATTGTTATCACTAATTTCTTATTAAAATTAATATAATGTTAAAGTTTTACTTAAATAGAATAATTATATATACATTTTTATATTATTGTAATTTCAATATAGTTATATATGTTAATGTTTAATCACTTCCTTAAACTACTCTTCTTATAAAGTCCAATTTACCTTAAATTTTTTCAGATAATTGATTAATTCATGTTAATTTTGTTAATAAAAATAATACTCATTTTATTTTTTAAAGCTAGTGATATTTATCTATGGTAAAGACATCGAACTATGATATTTATTGAAGATACATAATGTAAGTAGTTGTTTATTTAATAATTTGACTACTGGTTTATGCCCGTATATTAAGTTATAGTTATCAATAAGGATTAAATGTGTTCTAAAGTACAAGAGATAATATGTTAACTATACACCGTCTAGTGAATTAAAATAAATTTAAATATGGCATATTATAATGGAACTTTTATATTTATGTATATTAAATTTTTTTAACTTTTTTTATTTTTTTTATTTTTATTTTATACTTCTAATATATAATAACACATAAGGAGAACATGAACAGAAAATAAAAAGATAATTAAAGTATATCTTTTAAAAAAGTTTACTTACATAACTTCAGCTTTATTCTATCTATATTCTATTTTACTATTTATCAATATATCTATATACTATCTATTATATATTCTATCATATACATATTTAACGATTAGTTCTACTATACTTCTGTATACTATCTATATTCTATATCTATCTATCTATTATATATCTTATCTTTATTTCAGTATCTATCATATCTATCTTGTTTATGTCTAATCTATAATCATTATTTATATCTTAATTTAATCTATAAAGTACTTCTTTTAATTTCACTGGTTGGCATATCTTTATTTACTAATGATTATACTAATTCTTCTATGTATCATCTATCTATCTATATCTTATATTTTCATTTATAATTCCTTTAATTAATATATATATATTAACTATAATATATATATCATCTATTTATCTATCTTATACTATCTATTCTATCTATCTATCGTATCTATCGTATCTATCTATCTAATCTTATATATATTCATATCTAATTCTATCTATCTTTATCGGTATATTCTTAATCTATCTTATTCTTTCTAGCCTATCTTTCTATCTCCTCTTCTCTCTGCTCTCTCTCTATATAGTATATATATTAATAGTATTAATAATATATTTATTTTCATATTAAATTTAATTATTATAATATTTTTTATATAATATATATATATAATTTATTATGTAGTATATATATTAATATTTATTCATTATATAGGTATATATATATTAGATGCATATATAGTTAAGATTAATATCTATATATAGTAGATTAATAGGTTATAGATATTTTAATGCAACAACAATAAATTATTGATAATTAAATTTAATAAATTTTTAAAGTATTAGTATAAAGATATCTATGCAATTATTTTTTATTTTAGGATTGTTTTGTTATTAGGTTATATATAAAAATATATTAAGCCAAAAAAAATATAAAAATAAAGATATGTAATAAATAAATTATAAAACCAATTTATATAATAATTAGATTTTAAAATCGGATTTCTTTCATCATTTTCAAATAGTTTTTTTAATTTAGATTAATAAAAAATCTTATAAAATTGAATGTAAAGTTAATAATATTAATTTGATAAGGTAAATCGGGTAGTATAGGTTGAAAATATCTAAATTATATATATTTATATATAAATATATTTATTTATTTATATATATATACTTTATATTATACTATATATTATTTATATAATTATATATATATATTAATATATTATATAATTATATATTATATTATATCATACTATATATTAGTATATAATTATATTATATAATTTCTATATTTATATATAATATAGATATATATATATATATATATATTTATATAAAATATATATATAGTATATTATATTATTATTATAATTAATATAAATATTATATAGAATATTTTATATATATTAATACATATATTAATAGTTTATATATTATTATTAACAATATATAATATTATTATATAGATTTTTAATATATATTATATAAATATATATATATATTATTTAGATTAATTAATATATATATATATATATATATATATAATAATATATATTATAATATATATAACCTATATAGTATATATATATTTGTTAATATGATTTAAATATACTATAACGATATATTATTACTATATATTATATATATATTAATATATTGATATACATTATATATTATATATAATAATATTATATTAATATAGTATATTAATGATATTAGTATATATATATTATACTATATAATAGATTTATATTAATATATAGATTTATAATATTATATATTTATATTTAATTATAATAATATTATATTTTATTATATATATTTATTATAATATCGATAATATTATATATATATTATATTTATGAATTACTATACTAATAATAGTATTATTAATATAATATATATATATATATTGTAGAATTATTTATATTATATATATTATATAATATATATAATATAGTTATATTTATTATTATATTATATTATATAATTAATATATATTATTATTAATATATTTAAATATTAATAGATATATAGATATATATATATTACTGTATAATATATATATTTATTATACTATATATTATTATATATATATATGTATAATATATACTAATATATATATATAATATATATTATATATAATTATAATTATATATATTTATTTATATATATAATTTTATATAATATATATGTTTATATTTTTATATATATATATATATATAGTAATATATATTTAATATTTAATTATATATATATATATTAATATATATTATAATATAAATATTATATATATAAATATATATATATATTAATATATATTTGATAATATATATAATGAGTAGTATATATATATATATATATATATATATATAGTATATATTATAGTATATATAATATATATAGTATATTTATAATTATATATATATTATATATGATTATATATATATGTATTAATATGTGTATATATTTAGTATTATATATATAATTAGTGGATGGCCTGTGAGAATATTAGTCTATATACACAGTTGGTGGAAATTTCGATGAAGTCACTAAAACTAACAACTGAGTTTTTTATGGAAGCCGCCCAGAGACATATCTGAATTTTTGTCTGGCTGACGTCTGGCGAGTCTGAAAGAAGGAATTGTCTGAGAGGCGAGATCAAAGGAGGCTGTGGTGATGCTTTTATGATAGGTAAGTAGGAAGGTTTTTCACTTAATTATGGTTGGAAGATATATGTACCATGAATACATATACTTGATTTTTATAGTTGACTAAACATAATAACCTATTTTTTTAGTTACAACTGAAGATTTACGAGTATTACTTGAAGATATTTTTACTATAGATTATGAATTCTGAGATAATTAAGTGTTTATGTTTAGTGGATGTTGAAAATGCATTGCCAATTTTGCACTTTTTTCAGATTTGCTTGACACTGTAGATTTAGTTGGTCCAATTTAAAATGTGCTCAATTAGAATAAAATGATAGATGAATGTTGGTATTTGCTTTGTATTAGTATGTCAGTATTCTATGTCCAGAGTGTATTGAGATACTTCTATATATGTGATTCTCACTCAATAAGAAATGGCAGTGATATATTGTATTTTTGTATATATGATGGATGATTAATCGTCATCTTCATAGTTAAACCAGAATGTAAATTATTCAGAAATTTACACAACTAGGAGTATTTGTAATACGTATGGATGAATTGTACTCAATTTGTCCTTTATTCTTCTAGATATATTCTAATTTAGCTACCTCAAGCTAATTCGTTATCACGTAATAATTCAATAGACTTTTATAGCTTATATTGAAATTCATTTAACTCAAGTCTTACACTAGTAAATTCTATTGTCAAGACCTAATTTTTATTTCAGTTCCATGGGAATATTAAAATAATAAATCTGAAAGCTAATTTTCATTATAAATTAGCTGAATAATTGTTAATTGACTCGAATGGCTTTCCCACAATGCAAAAATGACTTTTAATATATTTTTTCCACTAATTATTATTATCAATATTAATATTTTTATACTATATATTTATATATTAATTTAATAGTATATTGTATTTTATATATATATATATTATTATATATATAATATTAATATATCTTATATATATTAATATTATATATAATATATATAAAATAAAATATATATATATATATTTATATATTATATATTACATAATTATATATTAATATTTAATATATATAAAATTTACTTATATATATATTATATATAACTATTATTATATAATTAATCATATATATGTTAATATATATATTATATTATTAATTAATATATATATATATATTATAATATTTAAGTATATATATATATATATATATTAATATTAAATAATATATATATATATATATATATATAATATATATCTATAATATATATAGTATATATATATGTATGCTATGTATGGTTATGCAGGTGTGTATGTATTTTGTGAAACTACGTATGCAATTGTGTTTATAGCTTTAGGTCATACTCTATATACTATAAATCGTATTATTTAATGGTTTATTAATTATGTATTATAACTTCTATATATTAAATTTTGGCTAAAAAAAATACATCATAGTTAAAAACTGATTACCCCATCACAAACTAACCAGACTCTGCTCATAACGAACGTGTAGTTATAATAGCAACTAGCAAAACAAGGGATTTTTGTCAACAACTTCACTTGGTTTAAGTTTATAAATTTAATAAGTGATTTATGATGTAACATAACTATTATGAGATTACCAGCACATTGTACTGATATCTTGATGAAATAAAGCTCAAATAAATTATCTATATCAATCTTATTGGTAATATTATTATATTAAGCGTAATATATATTGTATTGTTGCTTATGGTTATTTGGATTCAAACTAATATAGTGGGAATATTAGTGATATATATAATACGTATCTGACGGTTATGTTAAATAAGTAAGTTTATCGACCCTAGGTCACTAACTACACCTTCAGTAGTAAAATTCCGGATAATAAAATAGTCGCATATTTTATCAAAATATCACTTTTCGGTTCTCTTACATCGCTCGTGGAATCGTTTTGGGATTAGCACTCGGTGCGTCGAACACTACTCCTTAAGTTATTTGGCACCTCCATCCTTTATCAATCAATCCTGATTAGCGTGAGTCGTAGCTCCCGTCATTTTTGCATAGATATAAACGTGTGTTATTATCATGAGTTTTAATAACTCCAGTTATCGGTATAGGTCTCTCTGGTATATGAACCTGCTAACTATAAGGCCTTCGACGCACTATGTGGTTACGGAAGAATTTGAGCTGTCTCTCGAATTTCAGAATGTCACCCGTTATCATACGGCAAAGAGGTTGTTATACCCATGACATATTGTAACGGTACCAGCTAGACGATTTTTAGGGTATATTATTAACCCGGTAACCATTGGCGCTTCTAGATACACTTGCAAGTTCCAGTTATTCATCAGTATCTTACATTTGATGGTACGCATTTTGCGCTCGGAAACTTATGTCTAAATATTTATAGTAGAGGTCTATTTTGTTAGTTTTATTCTATATTACCATATTTGAAATGACATCAGAGTACTATCATTTCGCTTCATTTTGGAGCGCTAGGTATTTCAATTTGCACTAATGTCTCCTAATTGAACTACTTTCAGACCACAATATTTCCACTTATATGAGCTCGCGTATTGAAGCCGTCCGCGATCGAGTCTAGCTACGTTAAGACTCAGTCTCATCAGATGAATCTGGAAACTTGCTCACCGTGATCTATTACCTTGAGTCCAGCATCAATTAGTAGTTGCTTAAATACAAATTAATCTTTCCTCTCCAGAGTAGTACTATAAGTTCAAAGCTTCGAGACCAATGATTGAGATGCTACGTGTTTAGTGTAAGTTACCAGAGAATCAGTTATTATATTATCAGATACGATCCTTACCTCTGAATATCTGAGAAATAGAAATGCTTCTGCTATTGTTATTTTAAAGTCTATTATAAACATTTGTCGAGGGAAAGACAATATTTACGAATAGTGTATTCATGTTAGTAATAAATGATTTACAATGTCTATTAGAACATGTTCCTCTTACATATAATATCGTATTAATGACAAATAATATATAGTTGATACTTAATACTAAGAAAGAGTATGTTAGCTTTATGATTTTGTTCGACACGGGTCACGCTCTAATGTAATTATTTTAATTAATATAATAATGATATAGATCAACGCTTAATTGACCAACTTCTGGAATATATTTTATATATATAGTATATATATTAGGTCGTACTATTATAATATTTATGTCATGGTTCATTTTCCTCAACTACACCTACACACACCACCACAAACACACTCTCTCATTAGTGATTTACACGCAGCCATCTAAGATACATACACCCTCCTAGACACATACACTGTCCTTAGCCTACACACCACACGGACACTACCATTCAACCACTCAACAACACACATCACACACACACACACCTAATATCATTTGGAACATTTTTGACACTCTATTCCAATAAATCGCGACTTACAGAGCTCACCCTACGACGATTAATGCAAATTACGCTATTAGACAATCTTACACATCACCATAGACCTTCAACTATACGACTTTACACTACACACGGTGGCAGAGCTAAACACTCACACTGCAGATCTTAGCCTCACTTTCGAACTAAACTTTGTAAGCTTCTACACCTCTTATATGATTGTGCGCCTCAATTCTGTATGCTCCTCTCATCATGTAATAACTCAACTATAGATGACGCCCTCCGCGAATAGTTATTATGCCGTACAGCTTGACGATATAGCCTTTGAATACATACATACTCGTCTTATTGGCAACCTATGCTCGCTCGAATTTAGTGTATATTCTAACGTTCATTGATGATTTCTCTTGTGGCACTAGATTGATGACTCAGCTTATGATGTTTCAGGTACACTTTTTGTGGTGTCAACACCGTAAGAAGTGTCTAAAAGTGGTTCTAATTGTTTTCTGGATGGAGTTCCTTCTATAGGTGAGTTGCAGAGTCGCGTCTGAAAATTTATTGAGTGCCAGGTATAGATAGAATGAAAATGAGAGTGACCTATTTGCCAATAAGATTGCCAATGAGTGCCACAATTAGTTTCATAATAGTCGATACGATGTATTTTGATTTGTCAACTTAAAATGTGAGTGCACTTTTTCCAATGCTTTTATTATAACCGTGGCTCTCGCTCATAAGATCGTATATAGAAGAATTAGAGTGAACAATTAATCTGATTGCAGGTACTTAGCCACTTTTTGTAGTATAATAGCATGATTGATGGAGCGAAAAATCAGTGATATATGTGCTTTGTTATGATAAGATGGATATAATATATAGAGGTGTGAGTTGTTATGGGTTTCTTCTTTATGAGATGCTGTAGCTTTTGTTGGATGCATTTACGACTTGATGATCATGAGCATGCTCCGCTAAATATTGTGTCCTCACACCGTAAAAGATAAGTATGTGAGGAAGAGTATTAAGTGATAGTTATATGATTACTTATAGTTGCGCCAATCTAGTGATAAGTATTTCTAAGGGCTTATGTGCCTTTAGATTGCTTTTTTTCTAATATTCTAGCCACTTATATTCCTGTGCCATCTTGTATTCCTTATTATCTGTGTCATACCCCCTTGTTTATAATGTATGAGACCGATGGTTGTTTTATATGTGTGAGCGTATAGAGATCTCGCTCTTTCCGGGCTTTCACTGTTCTATCCCATTTCTGCATCCACTGCGTTCCGCCGCGCGTTCCCGCCGCGCGTGCGCCCGAAGGCGCAATATTGGCGCGTAACCCGGAGACGGCTCATATTTACGACTCGCGAACGAAAAATTGATATCAATGTAAACTATTCAAAGAATTTCTTTTCAAATATACATGAGTCATTCATTTCGCTTATTTTTATTAAACATTTTACGATCTCTAACTGGTTGTCTTAAGACCTATATGTTCTGTTTTGATATTTTGATGCCCCATCTTTGATGCCACCGCTTTTGTTGCTTCTCTTTAATATTATGATTTTTAATTTGTTTAAATACTTAATTATTTTTTTTATAAAAACATTAGCTTTATCTTTGAGTATTAAATTAGAATTAGATCAATTCCACCAAAAGTCGGGGATGAATGGTAAGGTTTGTTTTTATTGCTCTTATGTATTTAATGCATTATTGCTTGAAAAAGAGTATATAACATAATTACTAAATATAACATTTTGATTTATTTTATCTATCATATGCTTTTTATTTTCAATTTATAAGAATTTGTTTTAATTATCTGTATGTAAGAAAGAAACCACCGGTCATGCAATCTTATTATTAATGTCTATTTTACAACAATGACGAATTTTATTAAAACACCATGATCTTTACAGACCTTAAAGCGTAAGAGTAAATCAAATTGCTGTTGCCTAGCATACAAGGGCATTAGGTAGGCTTTTTTTTACTGCTTTATGCTTTACATCATATCTCATATGATATTTATTAAGCATTTTTTTCTTTTTATTTTTTATTTAATTATATCTATTTATTAACAGGTATTATATATTTTTTATTTTAACATTATGTTTTCCTTTGTATTTTTTTTTATTATTTCATACTATTATTAATATTACTATTATTATAGATGAGTAGTAATTTTGTTTTAATTAGATGGTAAATATGCTGATTATATATTAATATTACTGTATTATTAATTTATTTCATTGATTATTTTTATATTTTTTATTAGTGTTATTATTTTTCTTATTAATATTATGAGTTTTGATTGAATTTATTTTATTTTTAATTATTTCCCTATATTAATATTTGTTTATTGTTTAATAATTATTTTATTGAGTATGGATCTTATTATTATTATTATTTTTTTGGGATTATTATTGATTATTATTATTATTATCTTTATTAATTTGTTTACATAACATTTAAATAGTATGTGTTATTCTACCCTGAAATAAAATATTGATTTCTTTAACTATAACAATAATTTTTTTTCATTTATTATTATATTATTACATATTATTATTGATTTATTATAATTATTTTCATTATTATTTATTAGTTATTTCATAATATGCTGATATATTTTATTGTTATTTTCTATGTATATATTATTTATATTTGTATATATTTATTTTTTATTATTATTTATATTATATATTATTCATTTTATTAAAGTTATTATTATACTTGTTATTAATTTAAATATTTTATATTATTATTTATTATTATATTATTTTATTATCTATTATTTATATTATGATATTATTATTTATTATGCTTAATTATTATTTTATTATTATTATTATTATTATTATTATGATTTATCATTATTATTACTGTGGATTCATTTATATATATTATTATTATTATTATATTATTTATTTATATATTATTTTATATTATTGATTTTATTTATTATTATTATATTTTCTTAATGTATTATCTTCTTTATTCGATATACCTCCAGTTATTTTCGTCATGGATTATATATATAGTGTAGAATTCTATGACAGTGAAAGTGCAACACAAACACACACACACACACATACACCACCCACAAACAACGGCCAGGTCGATTAACACACTAGTTTATTATTATTTGTGTGATTATGAATTTCATATTTTTTTACTTTTATATTGATCGTTATATTTCTCTATTCTATTTTCATGTTACGATTGTGCAATCATGGAAATATCAACTTCCTTATTGTATATTACAAACACACCCATCGCTATCTCTCTCTCTCGCTCTCAGAAACTTAATCACCTTTACATTAAATAGTGTATCACTGGTGTTAAGACAATCACTTATAGCAGTTTTTTGGTGTGATTCGGAGTAACATTATATTAGATATAGGATTTATGTTTTAATTAACCATTAATCTGCAATGTTTAGTATTCTAATCAATATAACTAATATTATTATTATTCAACTGTGTCTATTTTTTAGAAAGTTTATAAGGATAAATTCATTTCTTTTCCCAACTTTATTATTTTGCATTATACGTGTTAAGAGAGCATACTTTTTTGGGGTTTTATTAAAAATTTTTCACTTATTGAAATTTCTTGATTTTTAAATCTTTTACCTAAATTTATGTGATTTTATTAAAAACATATTTTAATCTGATACTACTCTATAAAGACAGATTATCGCAGTAATCGGGTAGTGGTCACGACACGCCTCTTTACATCGCATAGTCTATACCATGTTTCTTGTTATATTACTTACTGCTGTCGGATATCGATTGTTTAGCTCGGATGTGTATATAATTATGAAATTGTGATTTTTTATACTCGTCTTGCTTTTTAACATAAATGTATTTTTATCAAATCATTTTTGAAATTTATGTGTAAATAAAATTATGTATAATTTTTAATTATTCATTTAGGTTGTCTCTTTATAAATATCTGTCAAGTTTTTGCACGAATATATATGAAAGTATTATTTTGTAAAAATAAAATTATAATAATAATTATAATTATTAGCATCTTAATTACTGACAGTATCCACAAGAATGTAAAGCTACTCCGTTATTGACAGAACAATAGCTGCCGCACTGACTTACCGAACGAATTTGAACCTCTATTCGTTGGTAAAAATGTTGTGAGAATAACACTTCTATGGCCTATAATTTAGCTTTTAGCCTAAATTAGAATATGCTTTTTAACCGCCTTTAAGCCTAATACCAGATGGAAAGATAGTTCCAGCTTATATACAGTTCTGCTTAAATGTTTTGTTGAAATAACTACTTAGCCTAAATAGTTTACGCCTAAATTTTTGGAAGTCTATTTGATATTCTGGACTTGGATTGAAGGATGGCCTAATTTTGACCATGTGTGTAAAATAGTAAAAGTGCAGATGAATAAAATAGACAGAATCCGAGAAATAATCTATTATTATTTTATAAGGATATATTTCAAACATTGTAACATGCTAGATCCGTAGGTCCTTTTGAAGTAGGTTAAAGAGGAAGCTCCTGTTGTGATTATGGAAGTATCCTTGTTGGTGAATACTCATATTGACGCGATAGAGAGTTTGCGTCTCTCGAAGTTCGTTGTGTATGAAGATTCATGTTTTATGCGTTTTGGTCTTTAAGTATATAAATCGTACATTGAGTTATTTACTTATATTCCTAGCTAAGCTTCGTTTATTGGTAACGATAGTTCATGTATAGTGATCTTCTACCTAAACTTTCTTCTATGTGATTTTTAATATACATTACTCATAACATACTTAGTGACAACTAGTTTTGAATGTAAAAAGATTATATATGTTATAAACATAATTAAGACTCAGTCTAATAATTAGAAATGTTAATATCATTACCTTACTAAGTGTTAACAGTTAGATTATCTGACAGGATGTTAAAATATATTACAATGATTTTATATAATACATATAATCTATATATATAAATATATATATTATAATTACAATATATTATATATATATAATTATATAATGTCTTTGATTATAATATAATGTATATATTATATAATGTAATATAATAATGTAATAATATATTTAATAATATATATTTAATATAATATATATTATATATAGATATATCTTATGTATATATAATATATATAATATATATATATATATCCTTATAATATATATATGTTATATATATATATAAATATTATATATATATAATATATTATATATATATATATATATATATTATATATTATTTATATATATATTATATATATTATTATATAATATATATATTTTTTAATAGTTATATATACTGTGTTGTTATTATATATATATATATATATATATACTTCATGCAAATATATATAATAGATTATATTATGATATAATATTTTTTATACTTATATATATATTTATATAAGTGTATTGTATTTATAAAGGAAACAATTTAAATATAAAACAAAGAATATTATTAATATAACATCTTGCCACATACATTTTCCCTATGTTTATGACTATTTCATATTAAACTCTCTAAATCTAGTGAAAATGCCAATCATTTATATCGATGATATAGTTTCGTGTCTCCGTAATACCTTCAGTTAACACATAGTAAAATTCTTCTAATATTCCATAGATAATTTACATTCTGTTCACTGCATAAATTTCGTGCCATTGGTTTCTTAAGATAGATCAATGATTCTGTACTGTCTAAGAACTTAGGAGCGTCATTGCATGAGCGAAGTATCGATCAGGATTCTTAAATGCGTAGTATTCTTGGTTTAACATGTAATGAATCGGTCCGTAATATAGATAACACATATGTTTTCTTATTCATTAACAATCTCCTAACGCACCTTTAACATATATCTTAGCTGCGTTAGGCCTGAAATGTAACCATACAGTAGGTTAAATACGAGAGATCATTATCTCCTCGCCATAATCTAATTTCCGAATAATCTTATTATAGTTTGAGTTGTTTGATTAAAATTATTCGCTAGAATAAGTTGATTATCGAGATTATTGTTTCTTTCGCTCTCATATTGTGCTCAGACGGTAGATAACTGTTTTGGACCAGTTTAAAGCTGAGTTTTGGTTTAGAGTATCTGTAAGCACTCTTCAGGGGGTTGATTACAATTTACAAAGTAGTATTTCATCTCTTACTCATGAAATATGCTCGAGTTACTATAGACATAGTGATGCTGTAGTACACCGGAGTTGAAGAAACGATTCTCACAATACCATGGTTTTTCTTTTATTATAGAA
>JABUQX010094587.1:57500-91239 GCA_015478945.1 Trachelipus rathkii | reverse complement strand
TAGGTAAAGGATTAAATAAAAGTGATGTAGAATCGAATAGGATGAAGATCTTCATGATAAAATTCCTAACCAAGATTTATTTGAAAGCTATTTGCTACGTTTTATTCACAAGAGGTCGGAGGGATATGGATTACACTGTTTTCAACATTTGATTATTGAAATATATAATTAGCATATCAAGTGTCTGTAAGTTGGTAAGTTTTGATCAGTGTATAACATTCAATAATAACCAAATCAAATATTAATAAATACTCGTATTTCTGCGTTATAATATCATTTTATCTTATAGAGTAATTATTTAAGCTTAAAAAGAGGAATCACATTATAAGTCCTCATATATAAATGTTTGACTTATATTAACATAGGTTTATATAGCTATATCTAAGAAAGCCTTTGGTATTAAACCTAATGATAGTTGAACTCTTTAAACCATACTGGGGAGTTGTGTGTAGACTATAATAAGTATAATATAATACATGATTATAATAACTGATATATATATAACATATATTAGAAGCTAAAATTTGAATAAATTTATAGTACTCATAGTAATGTATAGCGTTAGGTCTTAGGTGTAAATACTAGACGCAATTTTTAGTCATGAAATTTTTTTGATATCCATTAAGCTAAACCTCAAGGGCATGATGTCTTTTTTAGAGCTTTTTAATTCCTCTGACTTCTATCTCGAATTCCAAACATTTCTAATGGATATAAGTATGAGTAATCACTCTGTCCACAACATCATCAAGCTTGCTTACAGAAGTTGTGTGCGAGTTATTCAAAGAGATTCATTTGAGAGTATCACTATCGATAGAGTGTTGGTACAGAGCTTAATGAATTCATCACTAAAAAACTTAATAAAAAAATCATTACAACCTACAAGAAGACTTATACAAGATTAATAAATTACTATAAAATTACTATCATAAACATCAATAAGTATGATTTTTATTTCTTCATTTGAACCCTTCCGCTGAACACAGAGCCAATACATCCCTCCCATTACCTCAATCTGGAGTCTTCTTACAATTTAGTGAGAAGTGAGGGCGTCATATCTTATATTTCGGGTAACTAAGATACAGACTAGAGAGAACCGTCTACCACAATCCCACAGTTAACACTCACTTTGCATACCGTGAGTCAGCAAAACACCTTAACACAATATCCTTGTACACCTCTTTATTTGGTTGCCCCACACCAACCACCCCAAGGTGCGGATCCCGCGCGGTCCCAAGCCACGCGCCCGGCGCGCTTCGGTGATCCGCTCCACGATCAGCACATACAGTGTGAGAATGCATTGGCCATCAGATTGAAGTAGTAATAATGGTATATAGAATGCGATGCTATCAGCTGCGGCCTGAGGAGGGACGTGAAACTGCATACTTCGATATATCATCATTGAAGTGTATTGGAGGTGTTTCAATAATCGGATGGACAAATAGAGAAAATTACTGAGCTAAATAGCATGCTTAAAACATATTCAGTTCACGCCGTTGGAACCGCATTCTCAGACATACAGACTGCGGCCTCTGTCTGCCAGTCCCGTATCAAAACTTTCAGCCTACAGATACCCTCTCGCGCACCGAGAGCAAAGAATATGCTTGGCAGGCAGGAGAAGGTGTCACAAGACGAAACATGTAAGCTACATACATCACTCCATCTTTCTAAGTGAACAGAAGGTTTCATGCGAGGAATATGCCACTATATCTCTGTCGACCGCGACTGAAACACTAATTTGAATTGAAACACACAATGGTAGGAACCCGTTTGAGCTTGGGATTTGGTAGATGAGTAGTATATAACATAAAATAGATTAGAAATATAAACCCTCACCAGTAACTAATAGTTTCATAGCACAATATAATAATATAATTAACTTATATATATATAAATACAAAACTCATAATATATAGATAATATTATTATATATATATTTATATATTCCTATAATATAATATATCATATATATATATATATACATTAGTACTATTATATATATATTATATATATATAATTATTTTTCTATGACATTCCTATATTATTAAACTCTATATATATATATATATATATGTATATACGTCCTATATATATAATATATTATAATATATATTATATATATAATATATATATATATATATATATATCTTACATAACTAATAAAAAAAAAAAAAACACTAATTTAACATATGGTGGTTTACCTCCTGAGTACCTGGGTAAATAATGAGGGAACCTCACAATTAGTAAACAATTCATGCCGAAGAAGACTTGCCATGTACCTCACCTAATTCTTTTAATATTCAACGTATGGCCACCTAGTGTGAGAATACAGCCAGTCGAACACTTTATGAAGACACAGAGATCTGTAATCTACCAGAACGACTTCGTATTGCGCTTGTTGTATTCATTCTGCTCTATTCACTTTTGTGAGAGCAGCAATCAAATCAGTCTCTCAGTATCCGTAGGGCTACAGGGTGAGAAAATTATTCCTCGATAACATCCACATGCCTTACTCATCTCTCTCTCTCTTCTTCTATATTACAATCTCGAGTACGTCTGCATCTCTTCGTCGTCTCTCTGCTCTCTATCTCATACGTTCTTCTGTCACCTTTATTGTTAAGTTTTTCTTTCTATTGCTCACAATTATATAACTGTTTTCTCTTTTCTCTTCTCTTGTCTCTCACTCTTCAGTAAAAAAGTAGTTATATTCTTGAAGGAAGACATGACGCATCTCAAAAACAGCAAGGTATTTATTTAAGAATAATAATAATAAAGAATAATATAAATAATGAATGAATTTAAATAATGAATAAAATAAATATATAAAATTAATTAATTAATAATAGATCTCTACCATACTGAAGTGTATAGATATATTAATAAAGGAAGACAGAAGAAGAGTCGTTATTCCAAAATGACTCGACTACAAAAAGTTTATATATTTGACAATCTGGAGAAATTCAAACACTTCCAATATCACTGCATTGTTCTTCTTGAATCTTTTTTAATCATTTCAATCCAAAGAAGTATTCTAATAAATTTTATTTTAAAAAAATCCAACCTTGTGCACCTTTAATATGAGGTGATTTTTGTGGTTTTGTTTTTGGGGGGTTGGTGTAGTTTGATTGGGGTTGTATGTTTGATATGTTAAATGTTGATTTTCACCGTATGTGTTGTGTTATAGTTGATAAAGTTAATGTTGTTGTACGGCTATAGATGAGGATCCCTTAGCCTGGTTTAGTTTGCTATGAAAACCTTTTGGATTCAGATTGCAGTAACTCGGATGCATATACTGGTTTTCATGATGTATAGAAGATCGTAATGTTCTGTGCCGGACATTGAGGCTTGTAACAGGTTTGTCTTGTTGCTATACGAGCTTGTATGCCACTTACAGTTTATGTTCAGTTAGTCTGTTGTTGATTATTGCCTATTGTTTGTATGTTGTATGTTGTATGTTTGCTCTCAATCGCCATCTTGTAACTGTCTGTTCGCTTTCTAACGATGAGGGATTTTTGCGTATGAAAAGACACTAATGAGAAAATGATTCGAAGAAGAAGAAGAATAACATCTCTCTCTCTCTCTCTCCACCACGTCTCTCTCTCCACGATCTTCTCTATCTCATCTCTCTCTCATTATTCAATCTAAAAAAAAAACCGGTCTCTTCTCTCTCTCTCTCTCACTCTCAGAAAAAGAGTATTCTTGAAAGGTATGGACCCCTCAAAAGAGGTTTAAAAAAATATATCAATAATAATAATTATAAATAATAAATATTAATAATATATAAATAGATAATAATAAATATAATTAAATAATAATATCATAATAATAAAACTTTATATAATAAGTGAATATAATTATAATAATAATAACAAAGTAAGTAAGAAGACATAAAAGAAAGAGATATAATAATGGAGAAAAAATGACTCGTACAATATATAAAATATATAATAAAAAGTTAATTCCATATGCCTTTTTCGGGTTGATGCTCAGCTTTCAATATGGATCCTGATTTATTTGTTGTCTGCTGTGATTATTAACCTAGAGATGAACAATTGTTATTTTGTGTGAGTTGGCTTGTTATTAGAATTATTGTTGTTGTTGAGTTTGAGTTTCAGCCTTTGTGTATGTGTTGTTGTTGAATGTTGCCTTTTGTAAATACTGCCTTGCTTGTTTTTCTGATTGTATGAGTTTTGTCATCGTGAAGGAAGAAAAATATATAAAGACGAAGACTTAGAAGTCGGAAAAATCTATAGAATCGAGAAGAACAGTCTCTCATGCGCTCTCATCGCGCCCTTCAATTCCTCCTCTCATCCTTCTATGATTCTTTTCATGATATACTATTATTCGTGCGAGTATCATATGTCTGCTTAGATCTGAATTACATCCCATTGAACATTACCTGCAATCATTGCGTATCAACATAAGCAATGTAAGCCTCAAACTTTTTACATCACCTACTCTAACCAGCGCAACTCATCTATCTACTTATTCGTCTAATGTACACAACCATCCACACCACTCGCACCATTCACCATACACACTTTACCTCGAAAACTAATGCACGAAATTTTCATAAAATCAGATATACCTTAAATGGGATCTCCTATCACGAGGGTCCCATATATCTCCTCACCTTCACCTTTATATACATTCCCCGATCCATTTATCTCTTATCATTAGGAATGCTATCCTCATAACTACTTTGGAATTGGCTCTATTCCTTCCTAATCTAAGCCCTTCTATCTATCTATTCTCTAGATCAATTGCCTAATTCTGTGATTGTCAGATACTACCTATATACATATATAACAAACTTATTATTCTATTTATTTATGAGCTCTAATTAAGGAACTTATTCATATAAGTTTATACCATCTCAAGATGCTTTGTTTTACCTTTACATATTTTATAATCCTATTCCAATACCTTTAATATATATATATACTAATTCATATAATGACTATTTATAATCTTTTATATTATTATACTATATATATACTAATTACATGCCTACCATCAATAATTATTATCTATATATATACACTCATATTTATTATGTATATGTGTACATTTTGATAATATATACTATATTACTCACTATATATATTTCATATATATATATATATCCTATATATATCCTATATATATATGGATACATGTGTACCATATATATATCTATAAGCTATTGACCCAATATTGACCCTATTATATATACCTTAATACTTTGGCTATTTATTGTAATAACAATATAATAAGGAGAGGGATTAAAGGTTAGTTTTATCGTTTGCTTGTTACCATTTCCCATTTAATTTCTATAACCAAATTTCAATATATAAGATCTTTTGAATGCGGCTTATATGGGGAAGGCTCAATGACTGGATGTAACCTTGTTTCATTATTCTTTTGGAAATTTCTACTTCACAAAACATCAAACTTGTCACTCGAGTAATTTTTTAAGAATCGTATATTTTTTCTGTTTTTTGTTTCTTCAAAAGGCTCATAATATTTTTAGTCACACGACACACCATTTTATCTACAATTAAGGGACGATTTACAATCAGAATTTTTTTTTTTTTTTTTTTGTCACGAGAATTTCATTTGTCAATATTTATTGCATTAAACTAAACTTTGAGGGAAATATATATTTTTAATGTGCATAACTTTAAAAAGCAAAACAAAATAAGTATTCATTTATTTAATGAAAATTTCCAAAATTTCAAAGCCTATTTTGTGGTTGATAAGTATTTTTACGATGTGAAGAGGAACCTCTACATTGAAGTTTTTGAGTCTCTACTACTTGAGGAATGCAATTTTTAACACTATCATAAAGTTCTATGGGAAAATAAATGACTTTCTTAAGAATCATGTATCTAAGGATCATCACGAAGTTGCCATCATTAGAATTAAATTTCAGTCTGTATAATATTATTAATATGAGGGCGTACTAATTCCTGAATTATTGTGAATAATATATTAACTTACTATATATTATCTATATACTATTATATAATATATCTAATCATTATATTTAGTGAATATAATATTGGAAGTGAATCTTCATTATAAATTATATCTTATAACTTTATATATATATAACTAGTCATTAATATATACTAATCATATTAATTAGATATATTATTAATTGTACTTAAATATTATATATTTAAATGACTAATATTATATATATATACTATATATATATATATATATATACTTATATACATAATATAATAACTCTACTATTATTATCACATCGCTAACAACTCTCACTCTCACTCAATCACATAAACTATTTTTTAATTTCTGTCCTAGAGACACCCGACCAGTCTGCCAAAAGCTGAGATCTTTATTTTCCAAATTCAATATCATATTCTAATATACACATATCCAATCTCTAACCGCAATATAACAAACACATAATGTATCATAACAATATAACAGTACTCCATTTTCTCCTTTTTCTTCCACCACATCACCACATAGACTACTTCTAGTCACCTAAAATGGTGGCAGTCTGTTACGCCCCTACTTCCCACTAACATTAACCATAACACTCCTCAGCTCACACACCGTACCTTAGAGAATACACTATTGAATCCCTAATATTATATCAGGTATTTTTGTGAATTTCAATAATTCATTTTACTTTATTAATCTCTTCCACCTTAAATAAAAATATATAATACCACTATTAATATACATATCATCAATTCATATTAGTGTGTTCTTCTTAGAATCTATATCTATATATTGCTATTCAAATAATCATCACGCACACAAAAACTGGAACAGATTTTTCCCATTCCTTTTTTTTGCAAATATCAATTCTCAAACTACTTCTCATCATGGGGTGACGAGTGGTTACTTCTTGGCGCCATGGGCCCCAGGATGAACGTGGTAGAATTCCAGTCGCGAATTTAGAAGTGATATTTCAACGTACATCACAACTGAGAGTTGGTTTTTTGCGGTCCTCTGCCTCGTCGGAGTACGCATGCAGCTCCCACGGCGGAGGCGGAGGGCGGAGGGCGGAGGGCGGACGCGCAGCAGAACGAAAATAATATTCTGCAACGACTCTGGAACCAGTCTCTCGTGAGAGGATTAAAAGAACACTACATATATGCGGACACGTCCCAGACTCGTTCCTAACTCAATTCTTGAAGCGACGCTCTCGACTCTCGGATGTGTTCAGCCACAGCGTGGGCGGTGCGGGGGCCGGGAACCTGTCTCCGCGGTTAAAATATAAAATAAATTCCCATTTAGAGTCCTTCCTGTCGGTAACTCTGACCACAATGCTTGTGCAGGGGCTCTTAATTTGCTGAACAGACGGGTTATCTGCCGGGCGCGGGCGATCCCTGCTCCAGCAGCATCACCATGCCACCTCCTGCACGAGGACGTTCGGGCGAGGGTCTTTTCGCGGTGGTCGAGCTCCTTTTCGGTAGAGGTTCGGGGGGCGCCTCCTAATTGGGGAGCTTGGCCTTGTGACGCCTGGTTCGGTTTTCTTTTGAGGGCAGACTGTTTATGTCTATGGAGTGAAATTTCAGTTTGTGGGCTTGGTAGAAAACCTTTCTACGGAGAGACGTTTTCGGATTTCATCCGTGAAAAGGATATAGCTGAGCCGTGATCAGCCTTAACGTGTGAGGAAAGATTATTGGAAACACTAGGAATTTATTTTTTCTCCCCACACCCCTCCTAAGTATCTCATAAAATATTTTCCTACTTTCATATTAATATCAAACTAAATACTTTAATTAGTCCCTACTCTCTCACAAATCACGAGTGGTTCTCAGAAAATTGGAAGAGAATAGTTCTCACCACCTGCTTCTCACACTTTATCAACACGTCGAAGAGACATTGTCAACCTTGTTATGGCTCGGGCAGAACAAAGCCTCCTTGTATACTAGCTCAAACCTTGAATCCTAACTCTTATAATTTTACCATGGTACTTTTGCTGCGGTAATCGCTTTTTTATGGCCCCAAAAAAGATAGAAAGATGTCTATTTTTTCGTACGAGGGGTCTCAAGCTGCTGCTTGTCACTAAAGAAAGTAGCAGACAAGAACCTACTTGGCTATCTACCACGAATAAAATATTTCTGAGGCACACTCACACTTCTGCACCAAAAACCACATCTTCGTACCATATACTCAATATCCTTATCGCTAAAGAGTCGTTCCTTTTCCTCCATCTTTTAAAGATACCGCTACAAGTTTGATTACGGATTCTGTATGCTAACTCTCCTACTTGATATTTCCAGAATAAAAGAAACTCGATTTTAAGAGGCATCATCAACGTTTTTTTCCTCCTCATCGACTCAATTCTTCCCACCATCGAGTGCGGGAAAGTCGATCCATACAGCGAGAGCATAACCCCAAACATACTCCTTCACAGATTACCCTGCCTGACCGTCTCTTTCATACTCCCTCAACGGAGTAGATTTGTGTACAAACCATGGCCTCTCATTCTTTCCTCTTTTTCACCTGCGTGTGGCGGGAATTCTACCTGTATGATTCGGCGTCGATGCAATGGTGGAGTTTCCTCAACTTTGTTTTGACTTTATTCGAAAAATGGTTTCACGAATGCTAGGGTTGGTGAAACAAAATCACTCAGTGAATGGCATTCCCTCTCACCGTGTTATTTATCGAAAGGAGTACAAGTGTGCCTATTATCTCCACATGACAGCACTGTCCCAATCTCGCACAATTCTCAACTCCTCTTGCTCTGTATTTCAAACCTCTACAGCTGCATTAATGTTTCTTAATACAAGTCACACTATCCTCCTCAGTGTGTTTGGTAAGCTGCGCAATCCATTCCTGAGACGCGAGGATTATTCTTCCGAAAAAGGGCAAGGTGCCGAAATTTTTAAATGTCATTAGTCCCCTCCCACGAATCCTATCGTCCTACAAAATTGAGGCCTCTCCTTACTTTTGATACTTCTCATAATCATTAAAGATCTTTTTGTAACAGGCTTCCCCTCTTCACTTATAATACCTCTATCAATAGGTTCCCCATAGAACGGTCATCAAGTCGTCTGGTGAGTTCTCATTTCCCTTTTCATTTTCAGTGGCACCTGACCCACATAATGGCATTTCGACGCTATTTTTACCAGAAATCAAACGGAAGTGTTATACAGTCTGTGAGCAAAATAATACTATATTATTATCTGACCCCCTGGAATTAGGCCTCAAATCCCCGGTCTCTTAATCTTACTATATAAAGGAACTACGATCATTTAAATTTTCTTTCCTTGGGAGAACCCCTCTTAATAAGTAGGGACATGTACTGGTGGATGTATCTTTCTATCAACCTCAACTTCCTGAAAGCTTGTGCTTATTTAACCTTAAAGTTTTATGTTACCTAATTTGTTACTCAATGTTGATCTTTCGTGACCGGTTATGGCCATGTCGATGTAGTCGCTTACTCTGTAATGGCGAGGTGTCCGGGCGGGGGTTTGTTCGGTCTGTCTCTTTTCTCTCGTGATGGATTGGTTTCAATGTTCATACTCCATCAGAATTAATCAATTACTATAATCATATCAATAAAGAAAACCCGAAATTTCATCTTTCCTCTCTCATAACATCCTTTGGGGGAAAATATTTTAAGTTCTACAGCTCTTCCACACATCCTATTCCTGTGCACGGCGGCGTGAAAATATATCATTTCACGAGATGGGTCAAGTGATATATTTGACTTTTTCTCACCTTTTTTTCTCTTTTTTGGCTATTACATCAAATATCAAGACTTTTAGATATCATGGTTCTTCTTCTGGTCGCCTTATCCACTATATAACAACTTACATGTACATGTTGCTATTCAGTGGGTGCGCGACTTTTCTTTCCTTCATTCTGCCCTAGAGATGATAATTGTGTGGTTACTCAAGGTAGTAACATGTACTTTTTAACTCTCTTCCAACTCTACTTCTCTTACTTTTCCTTGTTAACGATTCTGCTCAGCTAGTACTTCTAACTCTAGTGTTTACTTCCTTATTCGCTGATGACTTCAACTACTTCTCCATTCGTTCCACCCATTTCAAAATGATTTGCATCCACTGGCCTAAAAGGGTTTTTGGCATCTAAGTGATGTTTTGCCTCTTCGTTATACACAGCTTCGCCGATATGTACTATTCTATAGGGCCTTGACATCTGGATTGGGATTTCTCCCGGTGGGTGCCCGCCTAAACAAACCTAGATTGTGAAATTTCAACTCTTTGAACAAAATACACTACATCGCAACCTGACGGTCGTACATCTCACCTGCTCTAAAAATCTACGCTCCTAAAATGTACTGTATTTCGGGGGGCCTATTGGGTTTGCCTCTCCCTCTTCGATCGGATTCCTAGAGGTCTGCACATGGGTGCCCTCTGTCTGTGGAGCAACCATAAACAATTCATCTCTTGGGTCCTGAACATGGAGAGAAAAAATTTATTCACTGTTGAGAGTTTAAAATATCCTCGACTTATTTACACAGGACGGGTTTGCATAAAGCGGTGATCCAAAGAAACTAGGTGAGTTTATTCATGGTGGTTTTCTGGTCTTTTGAGCTTGTCTCGAACTTTTAAATTTCTACTAATCTTGTCCACAGCTATTCTCAGTTATATAAGGTGCTCTCCCTATTCCGCATACATATAAGTTTTTTCTCTGTAGTACTATGCTTAACAGAGATGGTCTCATCATCTCTGTGGGGGGATTTCTGTGCTCTCACCAAACACACACCTCCTCTATGGTTGCACTAGAGTGAGAAATGAGTTCTAAAGCGTAGTATACGTATCTAAAACAAATTTTAACTCCATCTAAGACTCACAAATCCCGCTCATTTACCAGTTTATCATGTAACATTCTCATTGACCCTCCATAATCTTCCTCTCCTGCGTACGTTTTCTTTTGTTCGGTTTTGGCGTCCAATAATCAAAATATAGCTATTAATGAGGTACTATACATATTCGTGATATGTTCCTCATGAATATGGGATGTTGGCACTAAGAAAAGTTTATTCGTGTGCATATTCACGAAACTCTCTCTGATTAGACGCTTCGGAACCTCTTCGCTTATTACACGATACTGGGGTGCCGATGCTACTCGCTTATGTGGCACATTCTCACAGCACATAATCACGGCCAGATCGCAACGGCGACGGAGCGACTCGGTTGGGCGGTTGTTGTTAATGCTGGTTCCTTCTTTTCCAGCCACTTTCTGCTCATCTGTGCAAGTCTCCTTGCCATACAATATCATGCATTTTTCCACTATTTATGTCACTTTAAGTATTTCTTCCTTCTCTTTAAAATACTCGCACACGTCCTGCGAAACACACGTATGAAATGTTGAATTTTGAGGTAAGGTATATTAGGGCTTCGCGGGTGTTGTCTTTCCTGCTTTCTCAATTATTCTTGCACGATCGTCTATTTCGATATGGCTTGGGATGTTCCCCGTGGAAGTGGTAGTAAGATCTGTTAAAAGAAAAGAGGAAAAAAAAAATAAGAAAGACAGAAAAAAGAATGGAATATATGTATATTAGGTGGAGTAGTGTATTATATTAGTAGTTATAGGTATCAGTAGGTGTTATATGTAGGTAGGTTAGTGGTAGTGATGAGTATTACTCGTTATATGATTATAGTAGGTCTGTGGGTGGCTTATTACTGATATCACTATGTTTATAGTATATTAAAAGTATTCTATCTAAGCTGCAGATGATTGACTAGTCGGGTATATTTATATCATATATATAATAGTAAAATATATCTATGATGGATTTCGGGTAGTTGGTATACGTAGGTTAATAAAGTATATATAATATAATAATATAATTAATAATATTATAGGTGGGTGAGTATTGTGAACAGTTAGTAGTAGCAAATATTTAGGTATCTGAGAAGATATGGTGAGTTATCATAATGGTTTAAATATATCATATATTTATATATGGTAGATGTGAACAGTTTTTTTTATAGGTTTATATATATACAAGTAGTTATAGGGCCATTTGGTATCCTCCACCCTTACATATCGTATTATATAAATGATTGTTATACTTATAATATTATATATATTGATTGTATATATATATAATAGGTATTCTTAAATGTCGGATAGAGTTCTATCGAAGAGTCTCGTCCGCGTGGCGTCTTTATTGTGAAATCCTCAGGTCTTGCAGTCCTGAGGAGAACCGTTGGACACTGATGACTTTCTTCTGGCCATCTGGAGTTTTGTTTGCTGTACACGTCCTTGTAAATAAGATTTGGTTTCGTGTGCTCGTTACATTCTCAAATTTTCACCATAGTGAGAATAGAAATCGATTGTGTTCATATAAAAATAAAAGTATCACAGTATCTATTCGCTTATTATGTTGCGGTGGTTGTCGATATTATGTTGGACGAGAGCATGTGGCGGAGCGAAGTAATTTTTAGTAGTGCGGTGTTCGGTGTATTGGGGAGGTCCGAAGTTGTGCTACTAAAATCGATTTGTGTTTAAGATAGAATGCGTTGGGTCTTAGAAACTCATTGGTTAAGCTGTCCCTTATGCGGGTTCAAATTCTATAAATCTCGGTAATCTTCTCTTCGTGCTCGGGGTAGTCTCATGTCTCATCGTCTTCGTCATCTCGGACCAGATTTTTTAGGTCATCTCGTCCGTCATCTCATACGCTCATACTCTGAAAAAATCTTGGCAGTAGAGTAGGTTGATGGAAGGGGTGAAATCTTAACAAGTATCATAAAATGAAATTACGCCACAATGAGCTTCGCTTAAAGCGGACTACTCTTGAATCTACATCATCGTCTCTCCTCCTCTCTTATGTCTCAAAATCGAAACTGGAGCACACACTACATACATAGTTTCTTCACTAGTATTTATCATTACTATGTATGGATTAGTCAAGAATACTAAATTTGAAAGACTAAGAGTGAAAATGAGTAATGATATAAGAACATGTGTGTAGATAATTATTGAATATTAAAGAGATTGTGTCTAAGATGAAGAGGATGTAGATGTGTATCAAGTGAAATAGCTAGCAGATATAAGGTATGAGGTATTTATACGGTTTATCTTACTGAAACATTACTAGAGTAGACACTTATTTATGAGTATGTAGATAGTTATTTTAATTATGATATATAAAGATGAGAAAATAAAATGATGATAATATATTTTCCTAAAATATTATAGTGAGCTATATCTGAGTTGAAAAGATAATTACTTTGTTAGTTAAGTTAACGACTTGATTATAGTTAGTAATTTTATAGGTTATATATAATTTTGTATATTTAATATGAGTAGTAGTATCCTTCAATACGCTAGTGAATGATAGTTATGATTTAGATTCGTGTATTAGAGTTCGTTGTTTAAGTTTCGTCAAAATCACCCGTACTCGACCTCGCACGATTTCAAAGTCATTTGGTTCCATCCTGAATACTTTGAAATTGAGGGTCATAAGGTGATTTTAAAAGTAAATCCGAAAAATTAATGTTTGCTTCTCTATTCTATTATTCAGCTTCGGTAGAAATTCACATACTAGTAATATCAAATTATAGTACCAAATTATGGTACCAAATTATAGTGCTAAATTATAGTATCGAATTACAGTACCAAATTAAGGGTATTAAATTATAGTGCCAAATTAAAGTAACAAATTATAGTACCAAATTAAATGGTACCAACTTATGGAACGAAATTAAAGTATCAAATTATAGTACCAAGTTATGTCAATAAATTATAGTATCAAATTATGATATGAAAGTAGAATATTATATGATATTTAATGAATTGATATTTAGTTTTTGCCAAAAGATGATATACTATTATTAATAGTTGGAGTAGTCTAGGCTATCAATAATAGGATAAGTAATAATATCTATTTATCACTAATAAGTGAATTTAATCAAAGAAATAACAATAATGAAATAATATATAGTATATTAAGTATTATATACAATGAGAAGAATTATACAAAAAGATACAATTATTTCCATAGTAAATATCAATAATAACACACGTAGCTATGATAAATGAATATATTATATAATAATAAATTAAAATGAATAATAATATGTAATAAAATATAAAATAAATTAATCAAATAATATAATATAAAAGATATATATATATATGATGTTATAAAATAGATATGAACATAATAAAAATAATAAATGTATATAATACATATGATATACTGTATATTATAAAGCAATTATTATAGAGTAAAAATATAATAATGAATTTAGTTATAAATAAAAATTATAATAATTTTAATATAGAGTAGTTATGAGTGACAATATAAAAATACAATATTACTTTAATAATTAATATAAGTCTTGATTATTTTTGTTTGGACTTAAAAGCTGTTAGTAAAACTAAAGTAACATATTTTGAGCTTTTGACCACCTAATCTTTCCATTAATATAACGATAGTTGTATATTCATTACTAAAATACCTGTCATTAATACTGGAAGTATAGAGAGTCAATACCACTTATCATATGTAGCAGGATTCATTTGATCATTTAATCTATTATATACTGATTTATAACCACTCTGAGTGAGCGAGAAACCCTCCATTGACGTATAACACATAATTTCATACAATGACTTAACACCTTCTCATATAAAGCCACAAACGTATGGGATGAAACTCTTATATAGAACGCTCTATTTATTTCATTTATTTTAATATACAATTTGAGACTAGAAATCTCTTTGTACACTTTATAATGATTAAGATATATAGGAACATAAGCAGGAAAGGGTAAAGATCCGACTATTAGAGGGCTCTCCAAGATAAGTCTTTAACCTGTACAGCCCAGAGAGTTCGCACGTTTACGCGGCAGCGAACAAGGTACAGGCACATATACGAATCCGCGATCGAATTTAAAATTTTTTGTTATCTGGGACTCGGCAAGAAGTCTGAAGGCTGCGGCGCAAAGTAGTGGGATTGGAGTATAAGGGAGTATTAAGGGGATATCCAAAAATGTTCCTAGAGACTTATTACGGATACGAAAGGCGAAATGAGGGTGAATACACCGAATATTGCAATTTGGGAGGATAGTATGGCAGAGTTTGGCTTCGCGAAAGGTTCTTCCCCTGAAGCCAAAAAAGAAATCAAAGAGACGCGTTTTAGTTCGACTTGTGCGGAGGGCCTATAGTCAGATGAGTGTGAGGCGAGTAAAACGGGTGCGCGTGCCAGAGCGATAATAAGTTCAGATTAACCGTGATGTGTTGTGTGCGATGCAAGGGCGATAGAGAGTTGAGAGAACTACAATTGATGTAGTTACAGGACATAGAAGGCATAACTAAATCATAAGGAGGGTATGCAACATTAAAGAGAAAGGGAGGAGTACAAGAGGGATTGGTAGAGTGGGAGAGTGTGGTAACACCGGTAGGAATGTTGTGTGCTAGGTGTATGATGTGTTGTTGTCATCGTGTGATGAGTGAGTCGGTGTAGGTGTGCCATAATATGAGTTAAGTGGGATGGGTGCCTCGTTGAATGTACATGTGCACATACTACATCTCGTGATGAAGTGTTGATTAGAAGAGAGTAGAGAGACGATCATCATCTACAAGCTGAAGTGATGTGTGCGCACGCTATTCAGGTTAGTGTCGACACAGCCACGGATATCAAAGATATATCACCACTAATATGTTAAAAAAAGGTGAGCAGTAGGTGTAACTAATTAATAAATAAGACTAATTTATAAAGACACGTACAGAATAAGAAATCAGAATACTTGACAATATAAAAAGAAACAAATACATATGTAAAGAACGCGACATATATACGGCTCTCACTGGACTTTCGTGCAACATTTCGAGAATAGTTGCTAATCATCAATTGAAAATGAGATATGGCACTGCATTACTGCAACTCTGAGCTAGTAGAATGAGTCAACTCACTAATCATCACTGATCCATGTGCGATAGTCTAATATAGTACATATAAATTGAGAACTATTATAATAAGTGATCTTCCTAAGTGTGAAATTATTTTATGATTATATATTAAATTAATATATATATTATATATATATATATATATAATATAATAATATAATATATATAATATTAAACTCATATATATATTATAATATTATTAATTATTTGAAATATATTTGCTCTCATTATTATACCTTGAAGTGTGTTATGTTTATGAGCTGTTTTTGTTGTATGTTGTTGTGCATTGTTTTATGTTGATTTATACTTATGAGGCATATTTTAATTTTATTATAATTTTGATTATAAGTGTACAGCTATACAATATATATAAGTTCATTTTTGTTTGATGTGGTATTTTTATTTCTTGTCATATTTAATTATTATAAGTGATGGCCGGATATTCCCGTGACAAACTAACGGTATATCCCGGTGCATATCCGCCGAGAGAATGATATAACCGGATAATACGTTCCTATGAGTTTAGGTTAAACTGATCCCGTTGAGGTAGAATAAATAAATTCAAAAATAATTTAAAATATTATTAAATTATAATAAAATTATCATTTATAAAAATAAATGGAAATACATAAGTATATAATTATAAAATTAAAATATAATAACAATATATAATCAATGGTAAGTAAATTACATAAGAGTTAGAACTTAAAAATAACATAATAAACTAAACTAATTTAGTTATAGTACATGATATTATAGATTTTTATAAACTTGTTTGTTGTGTTAATGCGGTATTAATGTAACACAATATATTCCATTTAGTTCATAAATTGAATGATTTAGGTACTATAAAGGATCTTATCTTATAGAGTTTATATAAGATACTAGGTTACAAAAACTAAAATAATATTAATATATTCCTATTTAATTATATGTATGTATATATATTATATGGCGATCAAGAATTGTCATTGATGATCAGCCTGGATAATAGGAGTTGTCCCTAAAAACGTTCGATACAATCGTACATATTTATTACTATTTACTATTCACATCATATTACGTCTCTACTTGAGCTTAATACAAAGCATCATTTTATCTGAAATTTGTTATGTGACACAGTAACAAAACTATTATAATTATACAATATATATATATAGTGAGTTAGGTCTTAAGAATTTAACTCATATGATAAAGAGAATAAGATAATAAAAATCGGATAATGACTTTATCAAACTTATTTCATGACATTATTAGCCTTATCAGTTTATTGTGAGTTTTCAATAGCAACATATCAATTATTTGAGTGAATTCAATGTAGTGATCGTCGGCATGTGTACATATAAGACAATTGCTAATATATTATGTTGTTATTTTTGTATCTATTGAATTACAGAAGTTGCCCAAGTGATTTTTGGTTGCATGACACTATTAATAGTGAAATTGATACCACAAATTTCAGTGTCATACCTCCCCTTGATACCGCGAAATTAAAAATTGAGTGTAGTGATGTTTTGTTCTTTCAAAGTGCACTCCAGGAAAAAAGTTTAGATATGTGTGAAAATAATATATGGACTTTGCCTCCAAAATTTCAAAATTCTTTAATCTTGTAGTTCTATATATTTGCAAATATTATATATATATATCATTCCTCGATTATGTGATGAAAGTGAGTATCTATGAATTTAATTATTGTATGTAGTTATTATATAATTAATTCTATAATTAAATATATATATCTTAATGCTAATAATATTATAATATAATTAAATTATAATTAAATATTAATAATATATTTTATTAATATATAATAATATATATTATTATATATAATATAATATAATATTATTATATATAAAAAAGTTATAGATATTATATATTATAATAATTATATATTATAAATATGATTATATATTATAAATATATAATATAATAATATATTATATATATATAATATATATAATAAATTAATAAGAATTATTTATATTTATGTTAATAATATATATATTATAGTATAAAGTTGTAGTTACTATGTATCGAATTTTTTTACAGAAATTTGGCTATTACTATTTATTATATGAGTTACTCTTCGTCATATATACTATACTAGAAATACTCATTGTACGTGGGCTACTACGATAAGTTATGGTACACACCTAAATAATCTGCGGTTAGATAGTTCTATATTTAAGTAGATACTACGTATTAATTGTACATAAAAGAGAATCAGGGTGAGGTAATTAATATTTAATATATATTATTTTATATAAAAGTATTAAGTCAATATTATATAAATTTATAATATTATTATATTAAGAATTTTAAATAGTAATATTATATCTATTTATTAATAAATAATTAATATTATGGCCTATCACTAATAACTATATTATTAGGGGTAATATATAAGATCCACAATAATATATAAATGATCTATAGTGAGTTATATAGGTTATTATGTTATCTCCACTAGGGTATTATATATATATATATAATAGGAAGATTATAATGTTTGTCATATAATTTATTTTTTATAGAGGTGAATCATATCTTAAATGCTATGATTAATTAGTTATGAGTTTATGTTATATTAATGAAATGCCGAGTACTTAGTCAATTCTGTAATTGGATTTGAGGTTCATCTGTAGCCGTTCTAAATTTTGATTTTTTAGAAAAAACAACTAATATAAAGAATTTTTTTCGTGTTTTAATTAAATTAACACTGGTTTGAATGTTATCGCATCTAGCTCACACATGTGTCATAGAGTGCTTGGTCCTTAGTTGAGCTCGATGTGGAAGTTGGTGAAGGCTTTTAAATTCTTACGACGACTCCTGTATACACTACTTCCCAAGAATCTGGTGTTGATGCGCGATGGTAAAGCATTCGTCGTTGCTATTGTGCGCTGTGTCTCTGGAATTATTTATATATAAATATGTTTCTACATGCCGGTAGGATTTTGTTTAAGATTTTTAACGAAAGTGATACCATTGGGTTGGCTGTGTGTATATAGTAATAGTGAAAATGATAGTGAACGGAGAAAGTTAAGGCTGAAGAGGAGGATGAATGATATATCAATTTAGAATAATGATAAGTTAGCTGGGACATAAGATTGGTGAGAGTATCTTCGGGTTATTAAAAAACCTAAATGATAAATGCATGCTGTTAATTTAATATAAGGCCTTAGTAGTGATATACATTATAAAGTTATATATATATATATTAAACGCAAAAACTGATTTACATAATTAATATGTAGAATTATAGGGCTATAAATGTGATATATATAGGATAGCTATAAATTATTCTCGAGTATGAATGAAGTCAAAAAGTGGAGGATTGTATTTTTTGTGTTTATTCTAGTGTAGTTTTTATATCAATGCGACACACACGAGAGTTGATCAGAGCCATGAGAGGACGTCTCATGAGGACAAACATAAGTGAGAAGCGATGAATCGATGAGAAAAGTCGATGAAGGGTCAGAAGAAAGTGGATGTTGAAAAGACTGTTGGAAATATTAAAGTTAATTTATTATGTGAGATGAAATGAAGTCTGAAATATTCTAGAAATTATTTTGATAGTTGTAGAGATGAGTTATGTTTAGAGAGTAGATAGTGAGGCTATATATATATATGAATGAGGACATACACGAACGAGAGAGAGGAAAGAGAGAGAGTAAAAGAGGTAGCGTAGAAGAGTTCGTGGAGGGAGTGAGGTGAGTGCAGATCTGATGTATGCATTCCTGGGGGACGACAACTTGAAAGGCAGGAGAAAAAGTATGCGATTCAGGGATTTTGAAATGTAAAAATTTTTTTAAACATTTAAATTTTCATTCTCCACTTTGTCCATCTGGGTCTCCGAGGACGGCTTCAAAATTTTATTAATTTCTTCTTACAATTTCGGAATAGTGAATTATTAAGTAGCAACAGAAAGAGTGAGAGATGGATTCTATAATGAGAAATTATAATATACCAGAGTGTGTGAGAGAGTGAGAGCATACGGCGTTTTCCAAGACATATCGTTGCGGTCTTTCTATGGATAATGAAAATTGGTTAGATTGCCTCGCTTGGAGGGGGTTCCTCCCCTTCTATCACATTCAACCTTCTTCTTCATCCGAAATTGGTCGCGTTAATAATAGGTATGCGGTAATAACACTCAGTCCCTTCAATCTAATAATTTAGTTGAAAGGTGATAAGGATGATAATAATTTGTTAATAAATAAGCGAATAGTGGTGAATAATTAGAAATACAAGTGAATATAGTGATATAGCGTAATAAGTACTTCAATTAAAAAGTGTATGGCCAATACATAATATTATATCTCGCATTCACTCTTAAACATATAGCTAAATAGTAGCATGTTATTAGTGAACATATAATGTATTTTGTTAAATATAGTGTTTTAGCGTATTTTTAAGTAAACTTTGAACTTGCAGAGAGTGAGTAATAGGGTTGGGTAGTTTAGAGGGTAGTATATTAAAAATTAAAATATTAAATGAGCACGTATATATATTTGATTCATCTCTATTTATTATATAATTGGTGATTTTTACAGATGTTAATATTATTCTATACTCTTTATCTACACAGTGAAGTCTACTTATCTGATTAAGTTTTATTTGGACGATATAAAAAAAAAATATAAATAATAAAATAAATAGATAAGGATTATTTTTATTTCTATATTTTCTACATTAATACTAATAATTTCTAATATACTAGGCTGTTATATTTTATTAGAAGCTTTAGATAATATTATTATATGTTAAGAACAAAAGACTAATTAATATCTCTATCTCTTCCTTATATCTTTCTTATTTTTTAGTAGTTTTCACGTGGAGTTATAGTATATAAAAATGCCTTCACCGTGTCACGCTCAGTGAGGTGAGCAACTCGTCTTCTCAAATAACGTATAGGGAGTGTTCACCGAATAGGCTTCACACAAACTGAGTCGGTTGGAGCGATGGATGAGCAATTTACATCTCCTTTGCTTTGTGCTTTACAGGGTCCTGCTCGACGTTGAGGAATTACACTCATAAATCATAATCCCTATGAATATAATAGGCTCTGCTAGTTGAGGGTACGGGTGATGGGTCTCTTAACTGTAAATATAATAACTAAATATATGAGTATTTATATTATAATAATAATATTAATATTAAATTAAATAATTAATTATATATTATTATAAATAATATATTAATATTAAATATATTAATATATATTATTAAATTATTAAAATATATAATCATATATTAATATATATAATTATATAATATTAAATTAATATAATATATTATATTTAATTAAACAGAATATCTAAATAACCTGGTGGTAATATTCTCACTGAGTATACTCAGGTATTTATCTTTCATGCCTGAGATAATTAACTCGATGATATCAGTATAATTAAAATTACAGCTCTAATCCGGTCTATTAAATATTCACGTAATCCGTTAAACCCATCCTCCTATTACTTTAAGTTATTATTATATTATTATTATTAATTAATTATTAATTATTTATAATTTATATTATTATTAATTATTATTATTTATTATTATATTTATTCATATTTGTTTATGTATTTGTTGATTTATCTATATCTTCTTCTTCTTATCATTCTTCTCATCTCCACCTTTTCTTCTTCTCACATTCTCATAATAATATTATTAGTTATTCTTTTTATTATTATTAATTATTTATGTATTTTATATATTAAGCTATTACTTATTATATGCTCTCACCATATTATATGATCTGTTATTTAATTAAATTTACATTTCTCTTTATAGTTGTCTATATATATCTCTTTTTACTATATCTATCTATCTATCTTATTAGCTATAGATAAGAGCTCGAAAAAGGCAAACTATATATCCGAGTATATAAGATTATATTCATTAAATATTTCCTGAAGAGACTATTGGGATCCAGTATTGGCCGTCGGTGCTCTCAGACAGACTGAGTGTGTGGTATAACAAAAAATGTCGATCAATGCACTAAGTGGTTTTGAATGAGTTCGAACGTCCAAAATGGTCGTTTTAAATAAATAGTATAGTAGTTGCATATGTATCGGGGTGTAAGCTGTCATATCCTCTTCGCACGCTTTATTGACACTCTAATTTCACACTCGCATGGATAGTCGGTTCTACGTGTGTTCGACACGGCGCTCTTCATCTATGTACTTACACCTCATATTTTCTAAGTTAAACGAGAAATGACAGTCGCGGCAATTGTCGATGTGTTTTCAGTGCTAGTCAACGTTGAGCGTTAATCACTCTAGTGTGGAGCGGGCCGACCGGGTGCGGTGTAGGATTTCCCAGAGGAGCAGAATTTGGGCACCCTTTCGTGGACCTTGTCGACCACAACTCGGTATAGTAATCTCTCCCTCTAACCAATCTAACGCTTACAGTATAATTTTTTCTCCTTCTTAAAGCTCAGGGTACTTCTGACACAGCAGCCGTGTAAGCTATCAGAAACTTATAGAAGAGTCGTAATGACTTTATACTCTGAGCATAAAAAGTGTCACCATTGAGAGATAACAGTGTCAACGTTGTGAACCAGCCCAATATTGCTTGATAGGAGCTAAAGCTAATTTTGGCGTTGGACGTTCATAGCATGATGGGTGATGCGATACATACGAATACACACGAAGGTTACATCCTGTGAAAGTTAGCTCTCTATGAAAACTACGCTTTATATATAACGGTACATTAGAGCAGCTTTCAGGCAAATGTTCATGCTTCGAGGAGAAGAGTGAGATGAAAATACTGTATATAATAGAAGCGGTCTAGAACAGATAGATGGGTGTGAGGGTGGTAAGCCGAATGTGATAAACACTCATAGAAAATACGCATCATGCAACGTGACATCGCACGCCTCACGAACATACATGAAGAGTGGCTCAGGAACGTTACGCTATGAGTGTTCAAAAAAGCGAGCGGTACATGGAATTGCTGCTCAGGATAATGTCCACTGAGGGTATTGTATCGGTGAGAGCTACACACGGGACTATGACGTCATAGTTGCTCGGTGATAAAGATCTCACAATGGAGAAGTACAGTGAGCGACACTACTCACGAACGTAAAGAAACAGGCTGCGCGAAATGTTACATTACCTATAGAGAACGTAAACCAAAGCAGAAAGTACCCCTTCGAGCGAAAAGTCGAAGGGGACAGACAATGGATCATACGTACCTCTTTTCTCACGAACTAGCTGGGGTTGCTAAGAGCAAGGCTAGGAAGTACCCTCGGAAAGATGCAGGGCTTTGCTAGATATGCTATGATTTACCGTCTCTTCGCTGACGATCTTTGTGGTATTACTACTACTCTAAGAAACTTTAGACGAGTGCACTCACTCTATGATTGTGAAATCATGACTACTACTTTATGGGTGTATTGACAATTCCAAGTAGTCTCACTATGTTTCTGAAACTTCTGAAAATGCTAGTAGTGCTTAACGCTGTAATTGCTCAGTCCAGGCAATAAATCTGTACTGTTAATGTTTCATTGACTAGAAGGAGCTCAAAGTGCATTACCAGAACAACCTAACTAAAACACTGAACAAAATTTGTTAACAAGGAGGTTTATTTAGGGTTTGTTGAAGCCTTTCTTCCCATCTAAGCTGTTGCCTGCGTCTCATTACATACATGTCATTTCTTCAATCGTCGCGATCATACTCTATTATTTCAAAAAATGGTGAAACGCTTTCACGAGAGAGCAGAGAAATTTGTTAACACAATTGTGCACATAGTTTCTATTCAAAACTTGTTCCAAAAATATAAGAAACCAACATTTTTAAAAAGAAATAAAATACATATACTATAGTTAATAACTATAACCCTACTTATTCATCTACTATATATAATCTCAGTATTCTTATTTCGTCTCATCGGGTACTATTATCCTGGAAGCTATATATATATTTACATTTTTAGAAAAACTAATTTCTTCGAGTTGAGTCATTCACTATTCTAGCGTCTATTTGGGTATAAGATACAAATCGTAGTAACATTTTTGTTAAGCGAGTAGCATCATTATAATATATGCCTGTTCTACACATGTGATTAGCAATATTCCTATCCTTACTATTGCTAATTTTTATGTAACTGTTGATTTGCTTCCTTTGTTTTTTAAAAATAACAGATTAAAATATACAAGCCATACTCGGGTTTCTATACAAAGATTTTTCAAGAATTTCTGTAATATTTAACTTAGATGAATGAATCAATTAATATATTATATATTGATATAATACATTCATTTTAATTATCTATATTATTGTGTTATCAAGAACAAAATTAGCAGAAAAAAGAATACAGTATATGAAAAAATATTGCTTAAAGCATCTGAATCATAAAAGAGAGATATTATATATGATTAATAAATTCTTATAGATAAGAATTTAAAATTAATATATTCCTATTTTTAATTATTTTATTCAATTAAATTGTTGCAAATGCTGAGAAAGACGTTATTAATTAAATTTCAGATTAAAAACGGGACTGATTACGCTCTCATTATACAAACAGTGGAACGTATGAAAGGCTTGATCTGACCAAATTATATTTACATCTAATGTAATTAATGCAAATATCTCTCTTCAAAAATCATACAATGCACCGCTCTCTCATTTATAAAATTGAGGAGGTCACAAAAAGTCCATTCGATTATCATATCTTCTCAATATAAACCAATATCACAAATCTAATATAAATTCAATACGCAAAGTGAATCCCAATGTCCTATGTCTCATCTTGGAAATCTAAAGAGTTTCTTTCTACTTCGTACATGTATTTCTGCAGAGCTGTACAAGTGCTCATTTACCATTAATAAACTTATGCAGTTCTACTGCAAAGAGCTACAATAATTTTGAAGTGCATTATTATCATCTAATAAAAAATAATCTATAGGTTATGTTATACAGATACGCACTTTATATATTATACACCTACAATACGACATACAGGTGTATTATAGTGTGTGTATCATAATTGGAACACCACTAATTTTAAACGGTTAATTTACAAAAGTGTGAAAAATAATAAAATAAATAATAATCTATGATACGCCTAAAAGGAAAAGATTCTGAAATAAATTAAAATAAACAAACTAGAAATAATAATAATATAATATATTAGGTAATAAATATCAGTAAGTCGTTGCAAGAAAGTGGTATTAGCTGTAATGGGGAAGCAATACTAAAATATATAATATGTATTTTATATATTTAATGGCAGGGTTGTATAATAATAGAAATACTATACATAGAACCGGAGATCAAAATTTAAATCTGAAAACAAGAAATTTATTAGTTTACACTTTTACGATAATCTATGAGGCGTTAAACTTTTACAATTCTACTAAAATGACACCTTAAATATTATGTTTGAATATACAATAAAAATATAATAATGTGTGGATATAAGTATGAAAAAGATATAAGTGTATTTAAAGTCTCAAGAAGATATATAGGTTCCACTCAAACGCCTAGATGATTAGAAGTAAAAATATATACATAGGCTAACACAGAAAAATAATATTTTCGAAATTGTGGGGGAGGCGGGGGGGTTCACTAAAATGTGAAAATGCTTTGAGTGTTCGGGTATCTCTCCCACCTACTATATCACATGGTATTTTTGCCACCTAATATCGTATACTTCACATATATCTAGATAATGAAAGGACATTATGCCAGTATAGCAATAGGTAATATAGTGTAGATCAAACATTATTTCGTAATGAGAATTATAAAGTTTATATATTACTTATTCATGTACGTATATAATATATATAGTATAAATTTTAATACGTATCCTTAAAATAACTAATAACTAAAAAAGTCCGTTAAGACTTTCAGCTATTATATACTGAATCGCTCCTTTTTTTATATCGCTTTTTTATAACGACCTATCCTTTTTTGGTTTCTTGCTTTTTTCCGTGACTTTTTACATTACTATGCTAACTTCAAGTGATTATATTATGTACCTATATACCTACAGACTTCCCCCCTTCGAAATTTAAACTGGGCTTCAAATAGTTACAAAAATTAAGACTAGCAATTAGGTTATAGAATCAAAAAATTAAAACTTTTTTGTCTTAAATTATTTGCTGATTGGTTGAATAAATATAAGGACTTTTATCCCGAGTCAAACGTCAGTTTTGGTGTTCTCAACATGGTATCATACATTCATCTGAGATTACAGCGATTTTTAGCTATACTTTAATCTTTTTGCGTATTTGATTTTGTTTTCATTTTTTAAACAACACTGTAACGGAGACGGAATAGTGAGAGAATGAATTCACCTAACATGCTTGATACAAAAGGTAAAGATCCAGTCCAAAGTGGAAATGGCGAGAGTAGGAAGCTCGGGAGCGTCGTCATACTCTTGGCCCCTTCCCACGAAACCTACGGATGGAACTACAAGAAGGTATATTTGGCCGCGCAATAATAAATAATCACTAGAGTTCTACTCTGTCGGCATAACAGCCTTCCAAGTTGGTGAGGGTCCAGCATTAATTCAATCTTTGAATTCACATACCCTTAGCGAAGCCTTATTGAAAAACAGCCTCCCTTCTAAAAATACTCATTTCATTTACATTTCGTTCGGCGTCGTCGATAGAGGAAGATGCATCCATTGCCGCAACGCTCGATGTCAACGACCAGTATTCTTAATGGAGCGAATGTTATCAGGGTAATATGGGAGAAACCGTCACAATCGACTAATGCTCTCTCACCGACCAACTTGTGACGTCAAATAACAATGTAGAGATGGTTTCCGAATTATTATAGATATCAACATGAGTGTTCAGCAGTGGGGGCTGGTGCCGCAGGTGACATTAGGGGTTCTGAAAACGTCTGGAAAGCATCGTCTCATTGTAATAGTATTTTCTTATTTTGTAAGTATTTTTTATTTTTATATTTTATTAATGTTTATTGTTCTTCGTCCTGTTTATCTAACAAATAACAGTCAGTGATATAACACACCAATTTGTTCCATTATTAAGTACGAACTGATACTGAGGCCTATCCATCAAAAATGAATTTGTTATTAATTTATGCAAATTAAAAAATAGAACTTTGAAATAACTTTGCCGATTTTTCTGTTAGTGTCGTACATTTTGAGATTTCCAATAGTAGGTTTTAGATATGAGGCTTATACGAAAAAAAGTTGCATGTATTAGTTATCTTTATTTATATTTTTTTTTTTTTTGTTTTTTTTTTTTTTCTTGGTTATTTTTTTTTTATTTTTTAGCAATTTGGGTAAGATAAATTATTATGACTGTTTAAAATAAGCATTTACTGCATGAATATACTGATAAGGGTTAGAAAGAGGTCTAAGAAGGGAAAAAAATATTTTCTAAAAAAGATAAGATGGGAATTTTACATTTTATAAGCAGAGTGATTGGAGAGATAACTTTATTTTTCTATCTGTTAAGGAGTATAAGATTACGATTATAGATAGAATATTATTTTCAGAATTTCGTTTTTTAAGAAAAAAATAATTAGTATAATATATCTGTTAATATTTACGAAATTTTCTTAATTATAAAGATTTAAAATAATTACTAAAAATATAAAAATGTATTTTATTTTTAATTAGAAAACAAAGAATATCAATAATTAATAATTAAATCAATTAATTTTATAATAAATATATATTATCATAATATATTAATAAACTATTTCACAAAATATAAAAATAACCATTGAATTGATGATTTTCCAACAATTGCAGATTCGAGAAACTAATAAATAATATTGACTCTTATAAGTGTAATTCTACAACCATTAAAAAAAAGAGAATTGTTCATCAATAAAAAACAAAATCACGTCACGCTTTCCGCTTTATTAATAAATACCTAGACATGTGAATTAAAACTATGAGAATACAATTTTTGGTAGACAATGACGTTTAATTATATATTTCGAAAATAGTTGATACGCATATATTCTACAGCTTTTTAAGAATTAAAAATAAAAAAATTTCATATGTCTGAGGTAAACGAAACAAACTTGTCTATAAATTCTCAAAGTATTTTAATCACCAAACTCACTCAAATCTCTCTCTTTATCTAAGATCTGAACCAACAATAATACATAATGTTTGAATTGACATCAATCACATAAGTTAAACAAATTTTTTTTAATTTTTAACAATATAATTATTAATACTCCTTATCAGTCATCCATTTAGGAAAAAATTAATTAAGAAATATGTCACAAAATATATATAATAAAAAATAAAAAAAAAAAATTTAAGTTTAAATTATATTTTTCCAAGAAAATCTCGTATATTATATATTAACAAGATACAAATAAATACTTCTTATTAAAATTTAGAAAAAAAAATCTAAAAAAACAAATATCAAATTAATTTTTCTTAAAAATACAAACCCGTCGTGCAACTTTTTATCTTTCTTTTTTTTTATTCCCATTCCAATTTCTTCTCACTTAAGAACACATGTATTAATTTCGGAACGAAGATCGCCGCCAATCAGTGGATAATTTAGGAAAAGATGGCAAAATCTGATGTTTTATTGAGAAATTAAATTCACTCAAGCATTACAAGAGTAGTAATGGGTGGTAAAACAGCACGTAATAGAGAAATTGAGGTTCATAATTTAGTATTAATTCCTGAGTGGTTGGATTAATCATGTCTATTCCTTTCTTCTACATTTCCAGATGCGCCTTTGGCATATTCTTAATCATTGAATATAATTATAAAATTAAGAGATGAATATATATATAATATTATAAATTAATATAAAATATAATATATATTATATATATATATAATATATATATATTATAATATTATATATATATATATATAGTATATTATAATATGATAGAGAGAGAAGAGAGAGAGGAGAGAGAGAGGAGAGAGAGAAATGTAATATATATATATATATATATATATATATTAATATATATAGTATATATATATATATTATATATTATTATTATATATATATATATATTATATATATATAATATGATATATATATATATTTATAATATATATATTATATTATTATATATATATTATATTATATATATATATAATTGCTTAAACATTCTAACCTAGTCGCGTTCCAACCCACCACATTTATCGGATTTGGATGGATTAATAAAAATTATTTCGTGTAAATGATATACGACTTTACTAATTGGCGGAGCTCCTAGCCAGTCATAGAGAATTTAACTAAATTTCATATGAAATTTTACCAAATTAAAAAAAAAAAAACTATTGCAAATTCATTCCCGGGGTCATCGTTCTTGTTTATGAACATGGGCTAGGCTTCAAGGCTAGTTTACTGTAATGAGTTGGAGAAATTTATTGTCGTGTGGAGAGAATGAGCGACATGACGTCACTACATTTCAAAATGTGGCTCTAAAACGGGATGAGTTATCGGATTAAGTTATTCTGTGTTCGCCGAAACGCGACTATCGACATAGTCTGTCTGTCAATATATCATTCGTATATGAAGTGGTTAGATTAAAATAATTGTAATAAAACTATCACCCAGAATTAATAGACCAATAGAATAAAATTTGTAAATGTGTGTGTATGTTTAAGTGTGTGTGTGCACGGGTGTGTGTGTTCGTAGACGTGTGTGTGTGTATGTGTGTGTGTGTGTGTGTGTAGTGTGTGTGTGTGTGTGGTGTGGTGTGGTGTGTGTTTGTGGTGTGTGTGTGTGTTTCAGTGTGTGTAAGATTGAGGTATCGCTGTCAAACTTGGAATATGTTCTTATACTCAATATATATATATATATATATAATAATAATACATTAAGTATATATAATATATATATATATATATATATATATATAATATATATATATATATATATCAGGTGGCGACTCCAGTAACTTGTTTACTACTGTTGCTCTCTCGCTCCTCTCTCTGCCTTCTCTCTCTACTCTCTCTCTCTCTCTCCTCTCTCTCTCTCTCTCATCTCTCCCTCTCCTATATAATATATATATATATATAAATATATATATATATATATATATATATATATATATATATATATAATATATAATAAATCATATATATATATATATAAATTATATAATATATATATATTAACTATAATATATATATTATATATATATATATATATAATATAATATTATATATTATATTATATAATATATATATATATATATAAATATGAAATATATATATATATATAATATATATATAATATATATATATACTAATATACTTATATATAGATAATATATAGTATATATATATATGATATAATATATATATATTATATATATATATATAATATATATATATTTTTATAATATATAATATTATATATATATGGCTATATATATTAATAATATATATTATATATTTATATAATACCTATAAACTACCTTCATATTCACACTCAAATAAAGCTATTATCCTCAGTACGCAAATAATATTTCATGTATATTATATTTATCATTATTATATAGATACAATTATAAATGTGTGTACCCTTCATATTTACATAAATTATACTTGTTTATACGTATCAATATATACATACCCATTAATTTTATATTTAACTTTCGATAAATGTATATTAAATAACAGATATACGTATACAGTTATTTTCAGTATAAAATAAGTAATTATGATATCTATATATTATCTATTAGGAATAATACTTGAGAAGATCTTCCCTTGCTAAAAAGTTTCTATTATTAAAAACGTTCTCTTTGGTTGTTCATGTTTATTCGATAATTTTTATTAATATTTTATAATTACCTCTTAGTAATAACACTAACTTTAATAGTAACACAGCCTCCGACGTTTAGAAACGAGTACTTAGAATGTCTAAATAATTTTAATTATTTTATTAAATTATTTGTTATAAAAAAATATTAGAATTTATAATGGTATAGTAATTTAAAGCAATTATCGTTATACTAAACACTATTATAATAACCAAATTTGTACTGCTCACTAAATTATCAGAATTGCGGAAATTACGTCCGACGTTTCCCCGCTCCCTCTGATAGCAGAGATGGCCTCCATCTTATCATGGGTTAAAAGCGTTATTTTAATAGCGGTTATTATATTTTTTCGTTTTTATACATCCTAATCGTTGTATTTTGTGTGTGATAATTTAAAAACATAATGAAAGTGAAAAATTTTTATCGGTAACATTATAAAATTTGGTTAAAAATTAGATAGTTTCGACCGTATAATGTTAACTCGTTGGCTGAGCGACGGGAGTAGCACGAGTGCAGGAGTTCCCTCTGCTTTCCTTTCTATATAATATAAATATATATATATTATAATATATTAATCTATATAATATAAAATGGTAAGTCTTATATTGTAAAGATACTATATATATATATATATATATATTATATTATCTATATATATTATATAGTATATATATATATATATATTTATATATGGGGAAAAAGTAGGGTAGAAACAATTTTTAAACTTTTAAATCTCACGCTAAACTCTCTTATAGATGCGGCATAAAATGACTGATTGTCAGGCGGCATCCCATACCGATTAAAGACTTCTATTTTCCAGCAGCTAAACCTTTAAAAGTTTATATTTTAAAGAAAAATGTAAACAAATAATCTCCAATATTTGGAAGAAAGGTTCCGAAATGTCAATGTTTAATGAACTCTATAAGAGGGGTTCAGAGGGAATTTTATTTGAATTGAGTAAGATTAAAGGAAAGGTTTTTAAACGTAAGTAGGATATTTTATCTACCTATAATTATAACTTTACGCAGATATATATTTGTATTATTTCATAACCTAATATATAATTATCTCATTGGATTGATAGTGATTCGAGAATAAGAACTATAATCTGAGAAATATCTCAAAGATATATATATATATATATAAGTATATAGTATATATATTATTATTAATTCAATCGAGCCGGGGACTCCATTTAACCTTCAAAATCAGAGAATATATCCACTGATATTTATTATCTGAGCTCGGCGTCCTCTCTTTTCTCCTCTCTCTTCCTTCCTCTCTTTCTCTCCCTCCAAGATATATACTAGTATTATACACTTCATTCATTAACTTATATTATATAACTAGAGAAGAACAAATCAATTTGACGTAAACTAAATTAGCATTTAAGTATTATTATATATAATGTTTAAAGTAGAATTTGATTTAATATTACAATACAACCCATTGTATGTAGTGAATGTGTATATTATTGATACATATATATTGATATAATAACTATATTAGTTTATTTATAAGATATATCTATTAATAGTGTAATATTATAATTAATTATATATTATAAAATATATATTAAATAATTTACTTATTTAAATAATTATCAATTAGTATTGGTATATTATTTTTATATTTTTTAAATTAGTGATTTAATATAAATTTAAATAGTTTATGAATTGATTAAAGTGCTTATTCCGTACTTTTTATACAGGTAAGGTAGGCTATATTAGTCATAGAAGTATCTATATGTATATATTAATTATATATATTATAATATTAGTTATATATATATAATATATAATATTATATATGTTTTTAAATAAATTAAGGTAGTCTCACCTTATTTTGAGTAGATTTCCTAAAAGAGATGAAATGGTAATTATGTTTAATTTCCTGACTAGTATGTATGCAACATCACAATGTAACTAAGATGCCAAGGAATACTCACAAACAAGTAAAAAACAAATTATTTATAACTCTAAAATTCTCACATACAACACATACGTGCGAACATTTTCCGATTCTAGCATCAATGGATGGTCATAGAAATCGAATTAAACCGGAGTCCAATAATAATTATTATTGTCCCAATGATAGGTCCACCAATTTTTTTGTTTCTAAACATCATATAGCTATACTGAGTTTTTAAACAAAATATTTTAAGCTTTCATTGAACCTCGGAGCCTTTGCAAATTAGACAAGGTGATTATTATATTAGTAAACAAAAATTTGTAAAATAGGATCGTTGAGTGTTCCCTATGTTTGATCTTATTACGTTGTAACTTCGTTTGCGAAGCACGAATGCTGCTCGAGGTATAAAGAATTATACCGCTTGTCTGAGATATTAAGTAAATAATAGGAATATAATATAAATTTACTATAATATATTATTAATATATAATATAATTTTATAATGCAATATAAGAACGTTACTTATATACTATAGTTATATAAATAAAATATATAATATATTATATATAAAATACTTTCCAATCGTTATTATTTATATATATATTATTAAATAATAATAATTCACTGCTTGAAAATAAATTCTTTTTTAAAACAATTAGACGTGGAAACTCGAGTGTTAATGTGGAGTAGCAACAATCTAAAGATTTCGCCAGATGTCCCCTCCTAGAATAGGGATTTGCCCGTGAGGGTGAGTAACTTTAAAATAAAAGAAAAATAATGTTTTCGCATAATCTATACATCATTTAATTTCAGAACATTATATGAACATCGATGTATTTCTGTAGCTTGTTAGTGTAGTAATTTTCATGGATTTTTAGTCTCCGGCATTTTTTAGGATTGCTTGTATCTTTTGATAACCACTTATAGTATGATATATATATATATATTATGATTATATATAAGTATTAATATTATTATAATATATATTTATATGACAATATAGTATTATATTACATACCTATTTATATAAATTAAAATTAAATATTATAATATATTATTATGAGATAATATAATTGTATTCTATCTTCTTCATTTGATATTATTTTTAATAGATATATTCAATGGCGAGTATAATGACGAAAAAATGTTAGAGCAGTGCGGGTAAATAATATACACTAATTCTCTGTTCCCTAAACTATCCTCCCCCTCTCTCTCGT
>JABUQX010094587.1:12500-52500 GCA_015478945.1 Trachelipus rathkii | reverse complement strand
AGGAACAGAAGTATGATAAGACTGAGACAAATAGTGGGGTGCGAAAAGAAAGGAGAGCAATTTGTGAGTAGTAAGTGCAAAGGAGTAGTATGGAGGAGAGAGGCTGAAAGAGAATAGAGTTTAAAGAATATATTTAATAAAATAAGTGATATGGATGAGATGAAAGTAAGAGGATGTAAAGTAGAGAGCGATAGAAAGCAAAAGGGTAAAGGTATATAAATTAGAGAGCGTTGGTTGTAAAAGTGTAACTACAGAAGCAAATTTGATCGAGAGAACCAAAATGAAAGTATTGCTATTGGAAGATATTATATAGAGAAGGAGGAAAAATATGGAGGTACGAAGAATGTGTATGATGGAACATAGGAAGAAAACAAAAGATGGAGAAAAAGGACTTGAAAGAATGAACATTGGAAGGGAGATGAATATGATAGACTTGATACAAGGAGGATAGAGAGAAGCTAACAAGTATAGAAGGAAGAAGCGGAGAAGGTATGAGAATTGACGAGATAAGGGGAATCTGAGTACTTATAGCTAGGAATTATGTGTTTCGATTTGTGTTGTTTATATTTGATGTATAAAATGGGTGAGAATAAGCAGAAGGATGTAGAGAGCTAGGGATTTTTTTGCTATCGTTGGTCTAGGGAGAGCATAGAACGGGTTTGTTGTGGGGCGGGTGTAGTATGCATGGGATAGGGAGAAGGTTGATGAGTGAATGTGTAAGTGTGTTGTATGTTTTTAATCATAAAAGGATTGCTAAGTATTGAGAGTAGAGTAGAGATAGAGGATGTATGTAATTTTAGTTAAGAGAGAGGATAGGTTATAGATAGAGATGTATAGATTAGGATAGATAGAGGTTTAGTAAGAAAGTTTTTGTGAAGAGATATTATAGGTTAAAAGTCGTGCATGAGATACGTATAAGGATATTAAGAATAAGTATTAGAACTTAGATTAAAATGAAGTCAAGGATATAGATAAGCGTAGGATCAGAGATGATGATGAGTAGAATTTAAGATTGTATTTGAAGTTGGATATTGTAGAAATGAGGAGTTAGACTTAAGGAGTAGGGAATAGTGAGTTTCATAGAAGGTAGAATTGAGGAGAGCGTGGATGTAATTAGGTATCACCACTTATATAAGGGTAAGGTGAGAAATAAGAGTGGAAACGTAAATAATATTATATAGGAATAATGAAGTTTATTATGTGAAGTATTGATAGGAAATATTATAGATAGCTGGTATATGGTATTGGTTCGATAAGAGAAGATGGCGATTAGCTAGTGATTAACTTGACTTATGAGGATTTTTAACCAGCATTTGGTAACGTAGATTTAAACACAGAAGGTGCTAATTAATATAAGTAAGTAGAGATTAAGTATATAGTGGATAAACAAATCAAAAAACCATTGATAACATTATAAAATTAGATTTGAGAATTAAATAGTACATGAATGGGGGAGAAGAAGAGATAATAAATGTATTTCACGGTTTTATGATATTTACAAACTAAGGTTAAATGATAAGAGTAATAGGGAATGCCTTATTTGATTTGGCATATGTGTGTGTTGCATTATATTTAGTGTGTTGGGTGTAGGGCTTTCTAGAATGGAATTCTCAATACACTAGTTATCGGGTATTGGACCGATTAGTTGGAAAAAGCTTGCGAAAATATTTAATCACTTGATTGTTATGTAATATAAAATGCGTATCAAAGGTCATGATTAAATAAATCATTGAGTTTCAATTGATTCTTCTCATTAGGATAAATAGCTCAGTGAAAATCATTCATTAATAGTGTTTATGATTCTTCCTGCGTTATGCGACATTTGTATGAATGGATGGTTATGAAAAGAATTCTCTGAGGTTTGGGTCATCATTTATGGCAGGAATACATATGTGTATCTGAGAATCTGTAGATGGATGAATGAATGAAAAAGAGAGATATATGCCTTACCTATATATGCGGATGATTTGGTTCTGATGTGGCGAATCTGAAGAGAGTTTGAGAGGAGGTAGAGAGATTTTGCGAGGTGGTTATAAGGAGGGCTTGGAAAAGTAAACTTTATAGAGTAAGGTTATGGTGTGATTGAGGACACTTCCTCTAGTGAGGAAGTTATTTGGATGGTGTAGCAGCTGGAACTCAAAGTGTCTGAGTTTAAATTATTTAGGGTATATTGTTGGATGAGAAGGGAACGGAACGGATGATCTAGAGTGTAGTAGGAAAGTGTGTGGAGCAATAAGGTGTCTGGTGCAATTTAATCGTTAGTGGAATGTAAAGGACGTAAGTCTTGAAGTGTGTCTAGGGTTTTACGTGAGGATATGTATGTGTTTACCTGTGTTATTGTTATTTATTTAGTAGTGGACTATGATCTGTGAATGAAAGTATAGATCTAATAGTTATCAAAGTGTTCAAAGAGGACAAATCATAGAATACTGAGGGACACCATGGGAAATTGAGTAAAGTGAGGATGATGAACGTAGTGTAGAGAATTGGTTGGTGTGAGAAAGGGTAATGTGAGAAGTTAATATAAATGAAAGTATGTGAAGATGTGTCTGGCTTCATATGGAAAAGGATAGAGATTGATAGTCGGTTTAGTTAACGGATGTGTAAAAAGTATGGAGAACCCCGGGGGGGGGGGGATCCGGGGGGGGGGCGGGAGAGACCGGAACGAAAAAGTGGATTGAAGTCAGTAAAAACGAATTCTGAAGGAGAGAAATGTGAGTTTGGTAGAGGCGAGAAGAAAAAGTATAACAGGATGAATGGCGGGAAATTGTGAGGGGTATGGTTGTGGCCAACCTGGGCCAAGGAATGAAACCCTTACATTGACATCTCCATAGTGAGGGTACATCGGCGTTGTCCCATGAAACTTATAGGGTGATTTCTGACTCTTAATGAGTCTCACAATTAATGGTACGAGGGGCGTAAGGCTGGGCTTTCTTTCGGACTTGGGTCATGTTCTTTCGTTATGCTTATCTTTCCGATTGCCCCGTCGGCACCTTACTCCCAGTTCTGGAAAGCCGTCAGTGGATTGGAAAAGAAGAAGATATATATATATATTATAATATATAATAATATAATATATATAAAATATATATATAATATTAAATAGTTATTTAAAATTACTACTATTAAAAATAATATAAATCATTACATATATTATAGTGATCAATTATATATTTACACACATATTATACATTAATACCATATACATAAAACATTTAAAAATTTACTATATATAGGAATGAAATTATAAAGTAGACTCATATGTTTTTATCTCAAAACTATATTATATATACTATATATATTATTATACTATATTATTAAAAATGAATTAACTATATATAATAGAGACTCATATGTTTTTCATCTACAAATATATTTAAAAATATATAATTAAAAGTGTATTGTACTTACCTTTATATATATTAGCCATATAATTATCATATTATATATATATATATACTATACATCCATATAATGATATATTATATAATAAAAATATATATATATGTATAATGTATATATATTAATATATATATATATAATATATATAATATAATACTATTAAATACTTTAATATTATATTATATATATAAAATTATTGCAATTAATAATCTGTAATAATTTTAAAGTACATTTATATATCACAATATTATTATTTATTTATTTTTAGCTATTTATTTATTATATATTATATTTATTATAATTTATTATATATATTTATATATATTATACCTATTTATATATATAATATATATAATATATTTAATATAATATATATATATATTATGCTATAATATATATAAATATATATAAAAGCTATATATAATGATACCTTATTTATAATATAAGTATATATATATATATATACTAATATATTAATACTAATATTAAAATTATATTAGTAATAATAAATTAATGATATATGAATATAGTTAATATATATAAATATATAATATATATATACAGTTATTATATATATTATAATTGTATAACTACTTTTTATAATATTTATGAGATATAATTCAATAATATATTATAGAATGAGTATATCCAAAAATTATTGCTCTTTAATAAAGGTACATATATATATTATATTATTATAACTATATATAAAATTAATTATATATATTAGCGATGCAGCAGATGTATATTTAATTATATTATATATATATATATATTATTTATATTATATATATTCTTATATATTAAAATATTATATATATAATATATATTATATAATATTTATATATAATAATATATATATATATAATAATATATACATATATATATATATATATTAAACTTAAAATATATTTCTTAAACTCAATTATTATATATATACTAATATATATATATTAAAAACATCATTTAATCTTAATTATAATAAATATATATATATATAATAAACTATATATATATAGTTTATACCCACTTATATAATATGGATAATATTTATATAATAAATTTTTTGAGTTTTAGCCCCAACCTATTAATATATGATTCTCCCTAGCTGTTTCCATCATGTACGGAGGGGAACCAACTCAAATGCACCTCTCTCCACTTAACCTATTGCTTGTCCAACCTCCGCCCTTTAATGAAAGAGATTTACAATGGATTACTATACTTTTGCCATAGTGTTTGAATAATTCCACACATCATTAGCCACACGGTTATTGTGAAATAATCTTGAATTAAACACTATTTTATTATTTTATACATATACCATCTCTGTACTGCTGAGAGTTACTGTGATTTCGTTATTTAATTCTCTCATTCAAAAAGATTTGCCTCTAGCTATTTTGATAAAAACTACATCATCACATCGCGAATCAGCATAGTTGGAGGAGACAGATGACTCTTCAAGTATTCCTTGCAAGTATTTATATTATGCTGTGGGTAAACGTGTTGTAACTATATATCTTTCACCAACTGGATATGCGATCATTCATTTTGTATGTAGTCGTTTTTCTTGGTGATATATTTTTTAATCAATTGCAATACATCTTTAGGTAATGCGTGTATATCTTCATCACTACTGGACTGTAGCATATTCTCATTAGAATCTGTCTGATTTTATATATATATCGCAATAGAAGAATGTTAAGAGATTTCTGTAGATTTTCGTATTTTTTCCTTATTAATGTGTCCATCGAAAATAAATACTGAACTTTTCCGCTCAGTCCATTATTGATTTTAGCAATCAGACAACACATAATAAAAGCAACGAAATACATCTTAACTGTTCTAAAAATATCATAGTTTACAAATAAATCTTGCCGCTTTTTAAACAAGGATCTAAGTTAAATTTCAACAATTATTATGAATGGGTCGATTAATTTCCAGAGAAACCATAGCTGATCTTTCTAGCTCTGAGTAACAAGACAACCACCATTTTTTTTAATCTCGTCTATTATTTGCTTGTGATTTGTTCAAAATAAGATCTCTTTTCTAGCCATGAATTCAATGGTATTAACGAGTCCGGAGACAGAATCTATTACGAAGGCGCTGATTGTTTTGGTATTTTCTTCAAATGGTTTTCAATAGCTTAATTGCAGTTGAATATGATTTCATTTTTTCTACATTAGTTAAGAATGTAACTTTAGGAATACGAACTCAAGCGCGGTATGAGAACGCAAGAGGTTTTTGGAGGCCATACTCACATATCTATAAATCCTACAATTCATTATATCATGATGCTGGTAATCATTTTACAGAGCGATGGTTGGATACGATCAGCTTCGATCAGAGTCACACAGGTATTCACGACTGTATGCGTTACACCCGTTTTTTGAATTGCCGTTAACTCCATCTCTGCCATTGCGTTCATATTAACTTCCCCTTTTTAATTTAAAATTCTTTTATCAAAACCCTGAAAAAAAATTTACTGCGCAAGCGAATTCCGCAGGGCAAAGCCGTTAGCGACGCGCGTAGATTGTCTGGTACTCACCTTTAATATATTGGCCGGATGGCTTACTAGTCGATCCTGTTTAATGCAGATCTATAGATAAATGATGCGTGTGATGCTCCGTGGGATGCGGATGTCCAACTGCATCACTAATATATATATTATATATTATAAGTATATCTATATAATTAATATTTATTTACCTCTTTTTAGCAGAACGATAAATTCACAGTTTAACAGTTACAAATACAATTACAATATGTTGTTAACGAAGAATTTCTTTATATAATAAGCTAATTCTAATTTTGTACGAACCATTCTTATATAATTATTAAAACTAATACTAAAATATTGACAAGATAAGATAGGAATAAATAGTAATAATAGATAATTAAATATATTAATAGATATATAATATATTATGATATATAATATATATATATATTATATATTTATATATTATGTAATATATATATATTATAATTTATATATATATATATAGTATATTATATAGTATAATATATTATATAGTATATAATATATAATAATTTATTATATCATATATATATTATATAATTATTAATATATATATATATATATATATATTAATATTATATATATAATATTATTAATATATATATTATATATATAATATTATATACAATTACTCTAATACTGTAACATAGGCATTTTATACAGTTTACATATAATTTAACACATAAAGAACTGATGAGGGCAGTGGCATATGCAACAAACTTGACTGGTGCAAAATGAAGAGTGTTCAAAACTCCGTTCTAAAAACGTATATATTAACTAAATTTGAAACTATTTTTATTTTTTTTTTCCTTTTGCACTAACTGACTAATTTGAACAAAAAATATTTATTTACATGATTAGTATAATATTCTCTTTGTCAAGATAATTAAAAATTATTATAAGAGATAATGCCAATGTATATACAATTACCCCTTATAAAGGTCTGCTAAACTCAAAATATGCTTATTGCAGGGTATCTCAATTTTTGGGAATTCATTAAAACTGTCCCATTTTGCTGTTCAAAAGATATTTATAATTTAGTCATATATTATAACCAAGTAGGTTTCAATAATTCTTAGGGAATTCATCTCTAGGTTGAAACAACTTGGGTAAATTGGAATTAATTAAAGATATAAAGTGTACTTTTTAGGAATTTAAAATAATATAAATAACCCTCAGTTTATTCTCAACTTATTAGATGAAGTTTAATAGGTGTTTAATAAGACTTATTAATACTATTAGTTAAATGAATAAAAATATTAGTGATTAAATATAATATATTGTTTGACTTACTTCAAAACTATTATATTATGGATTTCTTTATGAAGTATGCAGAGGTAAGTATATAGAAGATGAGAGAGATGAGAGAAGGTAAGATTAATGAATAGATAGTTAGATAGATAAGAGTTAGATAGATAGATATGATTAAGGCTGAAGAAAAATAGATATTGAATATAGTTAAGATATATAGATAGATAGATTTAAGATTGGAAGGTGAACTCGCAGATTGGAAGCGGGTTGTAAGTTATAAGTAATTAAGATAAGAAATGGTACCAGGACAGTCTTGTGATCCATCGCAAATCCAATACGGGGAGACGCATCTGTCGGAATTCGGACATCGAACCTGCAGAGCCGAGAAACAGCCATCCACTCCTCCGGTTGTAAACACTCCTGGACCTTAAAAATAAAATTTCATTTTTAATTTGATGTGACACAATATAAAATTGATCTTAAATATAAAGCTATAATTGGCATCAGTACAAAAACAGCTTAGACCACTATCAAGTACCACTACCACATTCATTGAACATGTAAATATTTCGTTTAAATGGTTTGCCAAAATGAAAATTTTCAGTTAAAATTAAGACATCTATGCTTAGAGTTAGAATATGCATTACTTATATATTAGTTATTTATATTATATATATAGTATTATTATTTTATATTATTATTATTATTATTATTTTATTATATATTTCATATTATTATTATTATTATTGATTATTATCTACCCAGTAAGATGTGTAGGGAAGGCAAACATGCCGAAATTTATAATTAAGTAGAAGCAGCATAACGTAGGTCGAAGAAAAAAAAACTACATCCTCTCCAAACCCTTTGAGTAGAGAGTCGTCTCAAGTCAAAAAAAAAATTAAACCCTAGGGGTTTCACGAAGGAACTGAAACGGATCCTCACTGTGATCCCTTGGGCCAGGTAGGTCCACAACCATACCCCTCACAAAACCCCCGTCTTCACTCCTTTTATGACACTTTTCGTGTGTGACCCACTACCGACCCACTCAAAATTCCTTTCCTTCAGACATTCCTTTAAAGATTCAATTCCACGTTTTTCCTATTCGTCTTCCCAGCCCTATCGATTCCCTGCACCACTCACACCAGAGTGGGAGAAAATCATAGATTTAAAAAAAACAAAAAAAACAGTTTTTTTATAAAACAAAAAAAAAACAACCATGTTCTTTATGCTCCAATTATAATGGTCAATATTTTAATATTTTTTTTTATTATATAGTATTATACGAAGCATTTAAAGTACTGTTTCTATAAGTTATTGAAGCAAAAATATTTATAATAAAGCACTTCAAAATAAATTAATTTAATTTTAACAAGACATTTCTTCACTCATTCCAAAAACGTTAAGATTGGGATTATTGTCTCAATTAAGTATATATATTATTTATATAAATAATATATATATATATATATATAATATATATACTTACTATATATAATATATTATATATATATATATATATATATTTATATATTATATATATAATATACATATATATAATAATAGTAATATATATATATATATATTATATATATATATATATATATAATATATATTTACTATTATATATAATATATATATATAATATTAATATTCATATAATATATATATATCCATTCTCATATCCCTTGAACTAAAAACTAATAAACCTTGGTTTATCAGAAAATATTGCCTGTCTTTCCAGAATCCAGAAATCCTGGAGCTTTTTATACTTTTCATTCCAGGGAAGGAATAACCAAAGAACTCAACTTTCTATACAGAAAAATGCCAACACACTTTCTGATATTTTGCAATTTTAAGAGTGTCAACTAAAACTTTACTACATCATACCTTCTCCCTCCTCTTGTAACTATGTCGGTGATATTCCTGTCTTAACCTCTACTAAAATGGAACGAGTTTGTTCAAACCTGCTCCGCTCTAATCCTTCTAGACGGTTCCAGGGCTTATCCGTCCTCTCCGCTTTCATTTTAAGTTTTCAGCACCTTAGAATGTTTATTTTCACTCTCTGAAGCTCTAAACTTAATGAAGGGGAGAGCTAAGTTGAATTAATCCTTCATGAGTCCTCAAAACTTTTGTTCATGAGCATGCCACCCTGCCTGTAAAACTGATTACCCAATGCCTTTAACTTCAAACCTTTCCATCTGTTGGAAAGTGATTCATCAACATGTGGTGAAGAAGCAAGGACTTCAGTCAACAATCCAATTATCGATTTCCTTCTCGCTACATCTGATTCTTCCCATAAAGTTTTCCGGAGTATTCTTAAAAAAGAGATTTAGAAACATCTTAAAAATCCTCTCTAATTATATTCTCTGTTGTCAGTTATGGCGTTCTAGTAAGGATGCTCAGACTGGGTTGATCTTTCCATTTTATTCATGGCTCTCTGGTCCTCTCCTCTTCCGCATTCTGTGCATTCGTGGTTTTCTGTAGGTGCTCGCTAGACAAACTTGAAGGTCTTTCGATAAACTCTGGTACAAAAACTTTAAATTTCTAAAAACTCACATTTCCGATTTATCGCTTCTCTTTGTAACGCATTCTTGACTTCAGCTTTCGTTCCTGCGCTGCTATGTAGATAATTACGATTGCTTTTAAATCTCTCCACTCCAGTGCGTTCCTCAGAATTCTTTCTATCACAACTCTCTCTTTTCTATTCTTCACACCTGAACTAATCGTCGTACCTGTCTGTCTTTTCTCCTCTTAGGCTAATAAGCTCCATCATCAATACTCTACGTTTGAAAACGACTCCTTTAGGCAGCAAGAGTCAAATGATTTGCTAGGGCCTTGAAGCAACAACCTTTAAATCATTCTGCGTACCTATAGTTTGTTGCTAAAAGAAAAATGCGTTTGCTATTCAATGCCTAAATAAGTTCAGCTATCTTCATCTATTTACTTAATATAATACTTCGCACAACTGTGTCTTTAAAAATATGTGATATAACAATCTCAAACCTTTATTCTATTATTAAAATTCTTCAATATTTTTCATTTCTCTTATACTTTCTATAGAAGGGATCAAATTGATTTTTTCGGAACAGAGTTTCTAGGATATTGGTTGTTTTGTTGAGGGTGCGCCTTCGAAACTTCTTTTTTTACACCCCAATTTGCTAATTCTGGCATTAAGTATGAAATCACATATTTGGGTGGTGTCGCACTACATATTGCTTCCTTGATAAAAGTGTAGCTAAGGCTGCTCCACTTCGAATAGAATTCGCTCTCGTCTCCTCTCTGCTCTCTCTTCTCTCGTGTGGCTCTCTCTCTCTCTCTTCATCTCTCCCAATCTCTCGTCGGTGCGGTGCGTCTCTCTCTCTCTCATCTCCTCTCTCTCTCTCTCTCTCTCCTCTCATTCTCTCTCTCTCTCTCTCTTCGCTTTCTCTATTCTCTCCTGCCTCTCACTCTGCTCTCTCTATCGTGCGGGTTCTCCTCGTCTCTCGTCTCTCTCAGCCGGGGTCGAACGTATTGTATCTCAAACACATACTTGCCTCCATTGATGGAAAGTGTAGTAGTGATTGCTTATCGACTCATTAATATCTCTGCTCTCTCATCTCATCTCTCTCATCATCTCTCGTGGTGTGTGTCTCTCTCTCTCTCTCTCTCCTCTCTCTCTCTCTTGGAAGGATCTCTCTCGGATCACAATATTTCTCTCATCCTCTCTCTCTCGCTCCTCTCTCTCTCTCCTCTCTCCTCTTCCTCTCTCTCTCTCTCTCTCTCTCTCTCTCTCTCTCTCTCTCCTCTCTCTCTCTGCTTCTCTCTCTCTCTCTGTTCTCTGTCTTCTCTTCTTCTCTCTCTCCCCTGTGCCTCATATCGTGTGTGTGTCTCTCTCTTCGCGTCTCTCTCTCTCTCTCTCATCTCTCCTCTCTCTTCTCTCTCTCTCCCTCTCTCTCCTCTCTCTCTCTCATCTCTCTCTCTCTCTCTCTCTCTTCTCATCTCTCTCTCTCACTCTCTCTACTCTCTCTCTCTCTCTCTAGCCGTCGAACTATTGTATCATTCTTCTTATTCTATTTCAGACAGCCTCATTCTTTTTCCGTCCAACTCTCCCACCCAAATTAACTGCTATCTCATAATTCTCATGATATATGTAAACATGGAAACATTCATTTATCTATTTTTCCAACTTCCTTTCATTTGTACAATTTCAAGCGCTGCGTATCGGAGCATGTCAAGATTTAATTTGATAAATAATAGTAAGTTTTATTCATTGTCTTTCATATTCTCTTCGCATAGCACAGCATGATATAAATACGAGAATAAACCGTAATAATAATTACTATCTTCCATTTGTTTTTCGTGACCGTGACACACGCGTACGATACTCACTTCTTTCTTCTCCTAAACGTAAGTTGTGACGAGGAACAAATTTCGTATTGGTGGCAATTTTTGGAAGATTTTCATTTACTCTCAACATTTCTATTTATTTTAATGGGTCAACTCTTTTGTGTGTGCGTGCGTACATTTTTATTTCTTTTATTTATTTATTTTCTATTTCTACTGCAAAAAACTTTAATTTGATTAAAAGAAAAAGGACAATAGCATTTCATTATTTTTCAAATGGTTTTTCTCTCTTTATTGCTTCCATGTTAATTACATTTTCTTATTTGTATCAATTTACATAATTTTTACAGTGATATTCTTAACAAACTATGAGAGAATGCACTTTTTTTGCTTCTGTAAATCAAATAAAAAGTTTTGTGACAGTTTAAAATATGCGCTATGGGATTACAATACGACATTTTCTTTCAACTTTAGGCTAAGAAACATATCTCCACAAATTGTACTTAGAAAAATAAATAAATGGTAATTTTGGTTAATTTAGTTAATTTATTTTAATTATATAAAATAGTACTTTTATTTTATAAATTTTTATTAACTTATTCTTTACTTAATCACAGTTTGCAGATTTTAGTTAATTATAAAAATTTAGGAGGTCGATAAAATGGGAAAGAGTCTTCACTAAAAGAGAATCATCCTTTTTGAAGGTTACCGTTAGACGGAGGTTAAGAGCATTATTATTATTCATTATTCATTATTTTTATTATTATTTATTATTATATATTATTATTATTATTATTTATTATTATATATTATATTATCATTATTATTATTATTAGTTATTATTAATTGAAAGAGAATGATCAGCGAGTTGATAAGCGGATACAATTAGTCATGAATTGACACTCCACTTTAATCTACCGTAGGAAAACAAAACGAGCTTGCATTTTCTCCCAGAACAGAAAGTCTCATGTGACTATTTAGATCCAAAACGAATGGGCAGATATCTTGCTTTCGAAAGTATAATCAAATTCTGACATTGTTTATGGTTTGAATATGGTGAAAAATAAAAGTTCTGACATTCATATAGTGTCCCAAACTGGATTTACAAATAATGTATAGGGGAACCTCACCAATAATTAGCCATTCTTAATAAGAACTATCTCTAAAACAAATTTCCGTAGCACAAAGATCCCTTACAGCTAGGACAACTAGTATTAAGCATATTATATATATATATATTATATATAAATAATAATATATATATATATATATTATATATATATATATATATATATATATATTATATATATATATATATATATATCATAATATATATATATATGTATATATATATATATATTACTATATATATATATTCATATATATATATATTATATATATATATATATATATATATATATACTTTATATCTTAGATAGTATGACTATTGTAGTGTAGTGTGATATTTATTATAGTAAAGGGGCACAGCCCCTTACATTGGTGATCCCGACGTGAGGATAGATTGCTTTAACATAAAAAAGAAAACTTAAAATCTTTCTTAATTTCGAAAAAAAAGTTAAACTTTTTCTAACGAGTTAAAATTTTCCCCTAATCCGTTAACCGTTACCTTAATATACGTATTTAGCAAAATATTTTTCTTACTTCACGATCTTGTTCTTTTGATTGCAGGATTGTCGATAGATGGTAGGATAAACTTTTTTTTTTCAGGAATATTTTCCTAAAACGCTTCCTCATCAATGGCTCAAACAACTGTGTTTTATATTTGACTCGGGTTTCCAGTTTAGTAATGTTAAACCAGGGTTGGAAAAGAAAAAGCCCGAGTTTTTAGGGTATGTGCTTACGTGCTGACACCACCCCTCGTTCAACTATCGTTCCTCTATGTCTTAATACTAGCACATTCCCTCAGTGTTCGGAAGCACGCACATGTCCAACCTTTTCCGAAAAAAAAGGAAGGCCGCTCTGAATCTTTCTAACTATCGCCCTATAGCTCTCATGTGTATTCTCTCTAAGAATTTTGAAACCCGCTCATTTTTTTCGAGTAGAGCAATCTGAAATGAATTTTCTCTCTCCGTCGCTAGTACGGCTTTTGGGTTTCAAAGTCTAACGTGGCGATATACTTTTTCCTATTTTAACCGATTTATGAGTTTTCCGCTCTAGGAACTACTGGCCAGAACTTGCGTTTGTGCGCTTTGACATAATCCAAGCATTTGCCGGGTATGGACGCAATCTCATTGCTCTCCAAGCTCCCTCCTTTCCTCCTTCTCTTGCTTAACTTATTCTAGACTTTCATTTCAAGTCGCTAAACATCGGCTATGTTGATGGAGCGACTTCTTCTTTTTCTAACAATAGTGGTGTTCCCTAGGGTTTCGTCTCTTCTTCTACTTTATTACTACTTTCAATTAATGATCTTACTCACCTGCACATCTAACTCTATCCACTCACATGCCGAAGACTCGACCTTCATTCTTCAAACTCATTTCAATTCTGCTCATCTTATTACTTCTAGAATTGCTCTCGTCTTAATCCTTTCTGATTCTATTCTCGTTGCTAGATAGAATTTGCGGGTGGGGTCGTCTCAACCTTGTGAAAACTTCTATGCTTTAAAAACCCAACTTCTACCAAATCTCCCTCTGTCTAAAATTACCTTCTAACTTTTCCGATCTCTTTTGAGGTTCTATGTCTCTCCTGTTGACCAATAATAAAACATCCTTTGGCCTTAAACATAAAAAAACATGTCTGCAAACCGTCACTCACAACAGTTGTGGGGCGGCTTCAATGAACTGAGGAAGTTCTGTTTAGACTGCGAGACTTTATTTTCCTCTTTCTCAGCAACTCCAGCTATACAAGGCTCTCATCACCGCCTATGTATAGAGGTACTGTTTCTCATATTGGGGGGCTCTGGTTTCACCCGGCTTCTGGACAGGGTCGAGTCAAAAGCCAAAGGGCTTAATAAAGTTATTGTAACTTTCCAGCTTCACTTGAACCGCCTCTATCTTGATGCGGCGCGGCATGTTGGTGCGTTTATCTCTTTTCTATAGGTATCGCAGCGGCAGGTCTTCGAGGGAACTTACCACCACTCGCGTACGACCACCTTTACGACGCCCTGTAGCACAAGGGGGGCTGTATCTGCGCACGAGTTTTGTGTTGATATTGGTAAACTCCAGGCTAGTTCCCTGCGTCTTTTCCTTTTTCCTTCCACCACTGTTCCGTGGAGAATTCTCTTCCATCTTCGGTTTCCTGCTGAATTAAGTCTCCCTCATCTTCTAATGCCTGCGTCTATGTATCATCTGACGTATGAATTTGCGCAATAGGGATGAAGTTTTGGCGTGCAACATCCCCTCCTTGAATAGGGCTCTGCCCGTGGATGGTGGTGGGTGACAACTGTAAAGAAAATAAAAAAACAAATTTGAAGACGGTTAACGTTAACGATTAACGTTAACTTCCGGTACATTCTTTACCGATTGAGCTTTTCTCCTGCTTAATTTTTTTTGTAACCGAATTAAGAATAACCGAGTTAACTGTTCTCACTTAACCCGGTGACCCCCCACCTTTTAATAATATATTATATATATAATATATTAATGAATATATATATATAATATATATATAATTAGCTCCGCCTCCTATATCAATTCTGTGATAAGAGAGTGGGTATATATTTATGTGACTAAGTAAGTTAGTATCATATATAGATAATATTAAGGTATTAAGTTTTATTTCCCATATATTATAGAGTCAGAGAAGATGAAAGATAGAGGAAGAGCAGAAGAATAGATTGAGATGGGACGATGACAGATAATAAAGAGATGTGGAGTAGTGACTCGCTAGAGGAGCGGAATCGATGAGATGAGACCAGCGATGCGAGGTATGTATAAGAGAGATTTAACAGATAGAGCAGAAAAGGATGTAAGCGGAATGAGAGTAGAATGATGTGGTGGTATGATGAAGAGAATAATACGAGATAAGTTCTATGGATAGAGTACCATAGATATTATATAGATAGAACTAGATCATAGGATAGATAATGTGATAGATAGAAGAGTAGATATAATTAATATTAATTAACTCAAAAATAATATATGAATACTAATAATAATAATATATGATCAATCATTTACTTAAATGAGATAAAATAGATATAAATAAATAATATAAAATATAAGATATATAAGATTTTTTAAGTCGTAATAGGATACAAGTAATCTGAATTAACTATGCTACACGAGAGGCTTCTATACTTAGAGTCGTGAGATGACGACGTCAGGGTAGCTTATAATGAAAAGAAATACTCTCAGATTACAGGAAAGGCAGTAACCTCTGATACTTCATTTCCAGATGGTGAAGTGAGGTGATTTATTGGATCAAACGGTGTGTAATAGGGTGGAGCTCGTTACGTCGAAAGGAGTGGGAATCATTTCAAGAAGCTAATGATAGAGAAAAAGCCTCGAGAGTGTCTTATAAGCCCACTGTGTAGATGGTCTAGTACACTTCATACCAAACATGAATATGTATTCTGAGTGTAACGTTATCTGAGATAGTTTAGGAAATTAATTATTTTGGACCAGGCGGATTAACGGACAGAGCGCTTTTTTCATAGAGTTGCTGCGGGCTACAGAATTTGTGATGCTAGCCGATCTGTGCGAAAAACGATGAAAAAGCAGATAACAAACGTTAGATGGTGGCAATTCCTGGCATGTACTACATTCAAAGTTGACCAGTTCTATGAGAAAGGATGTTTGGACTTGCTAGTAGGCCTGGGCACACAGAATGAGTTCACAGGTTATCAGATATGTATTTTAAACTAGGATGATAAAGAAATTTTCTGTGCGAAAGACGCATTGAGTGATAAAATTGATAACATGTAGAAATAACTTATCTATGGACTATAGGAGAGATGCTGTCTTACTCAGCATGATCGGAGCTTGAGGCCATGGTGACGATGCTCATGGTATTTATCCCATTAAGAGAGACTCTTTCTATTACCTTGTTAGTGGTATAACGCCACATGATTGGAATTGGGGAATACTCAGCAGAATGTTCTTATTTTTCTTATGATTGTATAACGAGAAACTCTCGAATGATATTTCTGAAGATGGCATCGTAACGGGCAATGGCTTATTCGTTGAACTGGCTATGTTTAATCTCTCATAATGCTCTAATTTCATAAAAATCTGGTAAATATTAAAAAGTGTATATTTTCGGGTGTAAGGGGCCCAAGCATAATTTCTATGCACCCGCCCAAAAAGAACTAGGACGATAAACCTCGGCCGACAATGTCCCGGAAAAAGCTGTAACAACCCTTGTAAGGACGTGTGGAGGAAGGATGCACTTTAAGTGTAAATATGCGTGAGGTTCGGATAAGAACGCAATTGAAGTCCCATCGCTCTCCTCTCCCTGATCTTAGATAAGCACATCGTCATTGATATAGCCCTCGGCTAATTGAAAAGAAGAAAGATGAGAGTGGGAGAAGGCGTAGCACTGATCATAGAAAGCAATCAATTTATAAAGATCTCGCGTGAACACTGTACAACACAATACGTAGATTAATAAGTCAGGGGTAAGAATATATACTCCCCAGATATGTCAAGAGATGAATCAGAGTGAGATATGCCGATGTCTTAATATTTCGATAGCTAAAAACTGGAAAAAATCAATAGCTCCAAAAAGAAGGCATAATGTTTTGAAGTGGAACACGTGAATACACAGTCGACCATAACGAAACTAGACAATAGTAATAAGTGCACTCTAACAATTAACTTAGCTTTCGTGAATATATTTTATTACTTGCTGAGAATAGATAAAAATGAGTTTATTAAGTACTGAAGTAGAGTGTTTAGTAGGTCTAGGTAACGAATCAAACCAAGGTAGGACAACTTAATATGTATAGAGATCATTAGTGTTCTATTCTCTGATATTTAGATTTTCTGACAGGGTAGGTAGATTGATACACCAGCATCATTTTCCTACTTATTAATAGACATCTTCTCTATTGTGGTATAGTTACTATATATAATAAACTGCTCTTGCTATAGTATTTCCAAATTATTCTGATATTTTAGAATAGGTCTCACAAGAAGTATTAATTAGGACTGAAGTAATCTGTTCTCCAATAGTGCTAAATGTGCACATACGTTATATCTAATTTGGAGAATTTCTTATATCAAAGCTCTATAGAATGGTCATGAAAACCACAGTCTTTTATCACTGTACTGCTTACTCCACAATATATGATAGATGCAGAGGTGTCTCACATAGAAAGGTTTAGGCTGTAAATGTAGGAGTTAGAATATTATATTAATATAGGTTTGGTTGATAAGTTAATAATATGTATACTTCATTACAAGAAATTTCCTCCAGGTTACTCCAAAGATTCAATGCGAATCTTATAGTCTTAATAATGAGTGACATTATCACCATCATGATTAACTGCTTTGCATGTTTTATCCGATAACAAGCATGACTTTTTAAATCGGTGAGTGTAAACCTGAAGACACCTTTATAACTGACATAGTAAATTACTATATTTGAGTCTAAGTTAGAAGTTGAGTACCCTAACGTGTGAGTTTTTTATGCCCATATAGAATGTATCAGAGACGATAGGTACATCTCACGCTAATATAGTAAAACACCGTGTAATTTGAGGTCCATGAAGATTAATTGATTAGAACAATGTGCTGTTAAGATCACTAAATTCGTTAATAATTCTAAAAAATTCCACTGAAAATGACAATTGCTCATTCGACGAATTTCCCTCATCTCCTATGAATTATAAACTATATTTTAGAACTAATGGATTAAAATTGCTCACTAACAGAAGTTATGATAAAAAACTCTCTGAACATCTAGATATATTGAACTATAGAATTAAGGAAAGCTTAGTACTAAAGTAAATAAACCTAATCAATATATAATAATAAAGAAGTTGTGAAACTAACAAATACATAAACTATACCAAAACCTCAGCATATCTCACGTGATAATCATAAGCAGTTCATCCGAAAAGATAAAAAATAATATCTACTCTAAATAATACTTAACTTGGATGACATGCATAAAGCTTCATCAAATAGATCCATGATCGTATAAATGCAGTGAATAGTGAGAGGATTCGGTGAGTGTCGAGCGGAGTAATGATTTACTAAGTAATGAACAATTTGTTCAGCAAGCCTCCTCCCCTGAGGTGAATAAAGGGGTCGGCAACACTAGTTAAAAATATAATAAAAAGAGATGCCACCTTTTACCTTCCTTTGGCTGTGCAAATGCTGAAAAATGGTGAAAAAATGATTCTTATATTCGGCTTGATAGCGGTTTTAGATACTTTGTTTACCTATAATGTTTAGTTCATTTACCCTAAGATATTTGGTTAAGTAATATGGCTATGGTACTAAAAGGTTCTTAGTACTCATTCTCAATAAGTGGCGATAAGAGCCCCACGTACTTAAACCCAAATTCCGGGTTTAATACAATAGAGATTGCAAATGCTGAAAAATGCTGCAAAAGAATGATTCTTCTATTCGGCTTGTAGCGTTTTCATACTTTGTTACACGGAGGGAGAAATTTTTTGAAATTGTATCTTTGAAATTTGAAATTGAATTTAAATGAGCCGCTTGCAACTAATTGTAACAAGTCTCCCTTAAATTGAGTAAGTATATCCAGATCGGAAATGCATATAGTGAGAATTATTGTGGTTTTTTGTTAGTATAAGAACTTAAAGGAACTACTCCTGAACATGTTAAAACCAGTAAACTTCTACCATTGACTAAAGCAAAGGCACCCTCTTGGAGTCTCAAAACAAAAAATATTAATGTCTCTTGGAAGCAGATTCTACGTTCTTCAAAAGACAAAAGCTGTATCATATTATTAGCTAATGTTTCAGATATCTGATGACGCTTTTGCCACTAATCCTTCAAGAATTGTAATATGGATTCGTTACACTTTTATTTCATCATTGCGTTTTTTCAATGGGACAGTTTTTTTATATTATACAAAAAGCGATAACTTCTTTGCAAAGCATAAACTTTATACAAAATTTAAAGTATAACAATAATAAAAAAAATGTTTGAAAGGAAAATTATTGCAATCTTCCTCCATTTAAATTTTCCCGACTGCATTCTTTCATTGTTCTCTAATAACTATTATAAAATTCCAAACGCTTTTTATATCTGGCCACTTTTAATCGACTACCAATTTTCTTAAAAGCTCATATTGTTATTAAGGAGAACAATCTTTGACCTTGCATTTAACTTATATTTAACCCTTTCGTGTCCAAAACAAGTTAAAATTGAAATAACTATTTAACCCTGCTCAGGTAGACCTCTTTAAAAATCACATAGTTGGTAGACGTTGGTCAAATTTTTCACGGCTTACTTAACCTTATTTAAACCTTTATTTCGATAAACTAGGTTATTGTTTGATTCCATTCCTTGAATATGGGAATGTTAGTAAGGTACTAACTTTCAAAATGAAAAAAAAGATACTTTTCAAAATCTCTGGTTAAGTACTTTTACGCTATCTGAAATCAAGTACCTTTACATTTTCGTCAATCAAAGTACTTTTACGCTAACTGTACCCACTCAAAATACAGTTTCAACATACTGAATTAAACAAGCACATTTCGCTAATCATCGATATTTCATCCACATCGCCATTTATGACTCTATTGCCTCCAAGAATGCAATAGGAAATTGGCTGGAAATTTGGCAGTTAAAAAAGAAATAGATCCTTCAGGAAACGATAAAAAATATGCATTTAGGATATACATATATACATTATATGACTTTAATATATATATATATATATATATATATAAATATACTATATATATATATATATATATATATATATATTATATTTATATATATATATAATTAAATAATATAATCAGTATATATATATATATATATATAATGATAAACTTCTCTCACAAACAATGTACGTGAGATCTGAGGAGACCAATTATCACAGTCACATTCTTTCTAATTGTGTATAGAGAAATCATCTTCAGTTTGGCCTCGTGATACATGATGTACGGGGAAATAACATTGAGTTGATGGGATGGTGAGTATCATGTCACTTGTAAGGGGTGAAACACTAAGTGTGATGAAGTATAATAGACAGTTGTGTTTGCTAATTCATAGCTTACCAACCTTGAATAAGAGCGGACACAAAATCATGCTACAATATATCAGGATTTCAAATTTCACTGGGAGATGCCGATACATCGTACATTATCGGTTAAGCGTTGCAGATCAAGCAAACCTATGAAGTGACAGTTACTTGCACAATCCTCTCGTCATCAATCTCAACATCATACTTCAAGTTTCATTGAGTAAAGAAAACTAACTCCTTTTCCTTTTGTCATATTCATATTTCCAAAACATTCCGCTTTACAAACAAATCCATCACTCTCTACAGAGTCATATTCCCCGTCATCCTCACTTTCCAGTCTGAGGATTCAAAAAGAGAATCCCTTCCAAATAATGAATTAGACATTTATATATATATAACATATATATATAATAATAATTATATATATATATAGTATATATAATAAATATGTATATTATATATATATATAATATATATATAATATATATATATAAATAAAATATCATAGTTGTGAGAACGCGCAATTTTGGGTACCACACAGCCATTTAGTAGAGTATGCAAAGCACTAGAGTTAGTTCACCACGCACCGCACCTCAAAAATTTTTTAGTCAACACCGTCTACCGCACTAGAAAAAGGCACACCACGCACCGCCACCTAAAAAAAAATTTGTCACCGCACCGCACCGCAACCTTTGTTTCCATGCGCATTGCGTTTCGCACCCCCCCCGCACATCACCTCTATAATTTACAAATCGCACTCCACCGGGTACTGAATATTATGTCTTGCAACCGCCCAACCCACACCAACCGCACCCTACCTCATCAAAATAAGCGCACACGCATCCGCACCGCACCGCGTGCGTCGGGCAACACTATAAACTGCACTACAATTAACAGACATAAAGGGTATCCGTCGATTAATATATACCACAGAGAAAACCAATAAAGGGTAGACGTTGTAAATTCTACCACAAAACTCCCCCCACGACCCACAGTGCAACTAAGTGGATTTTATACCAGCCAATATCTATTACCCCTATACCCCCCTCAATTCTCCAATTCACCCCCATATCTCATAGACGTAATGATTTAGAAGGCAAAAAACAAAAAAATTGCTCTAGGCGTTGGTAATTTTTACCCTCGGCTACCTGAGCAGGGTTAATATCGTGTAAACATTTTATTTATGACATATAAAGTCCAAATATATGCTTTTGAAAAAAAAAATTCTTAGCATAAAAAATATTAATAGGGAATATATTAAATAAAAATCCTATGGAAGAAAAAACCGAACAACTGCCATCAGACGAAAAAAATGACACACATCCATCTTTCATCAAGGCCTATTGACAGCTTTGTTTTTACATATAAGAGTATATTCGCGTTTGTCTGATTTTTCTCGAGTCATTTCATGCAAAAATGGTCCCTTATGCTTCAGGGAATAAGGTCGAAAATTCTAAGTCAAGTTATGTAGATTTAAATCCACGTGGGGAGCGAAAGGGTACCTAGTTTGCAAAGGAAAGTTATTTCACTTCTAGTCACTTGTTCACAAGTGTATAATAATACGTCCATTTGCAATTATATTAAAAACTAAGGAAGAGTAGTGTGTTTTTTTTATGGTCTTGCCAAAATGGTAGGAATAATTACTAGCATGCTACTATTATTTATGAGAATTTTCACTGTAGAAAGTAGATATGATCATATTGCAATTTTTATCTAATTGGTAAACAAAAAAAAAAAATTCATTCAGTCTTTTGCGATTAAGGTTTTTGTTTAATTAATTTTTTTAAAAATTTTAATTAAAGTTTGATCTTCCGAGAAAAACTGTTTCAAAGGGTGTTGGGATAGCTATTCTTCACGTGAATCCACACACACAAAGTTAGGTATAAATTTAATAAATAAAAAATGTATTTTTATTGCTACTTTGGCGAGCAAATTTTCTTTCTAATGTTATAAATTGTTGCGGAACTTTGCAAGTATTGAAATCTTTATAGATAGTTTAAAAGAGGAAAAGAAAAACAAAAATAATAACGGATCATGTTAGGTTTGATATAGAATAATTTCTATATAAAAATAATTATATTAATATAAAAAGGATATAAAAATAATTATATTAATATAAAAAGTAAACATTTTTTGTTTGTTCGTTAGAACATTTTATGGAACATGACATGCTTCTGTTCGTTAGAAAAAAATTTCGAAGAACATAATATACCTCTCAGGCTTCTTAGGAAAAACACTTTACATAACATGACACACTTCTCCTGTTCGATAGAGCATTATTTTGTTGAATATGACATACTTTTCACGTTCGATAAAAGAACATTCTGTAGAATATGACACACTTCTCCTGTTCATTAAAAGTATATTTTGTAGAACAGGACATACTTCTCCTTTTCGTTAGCATAATCTTTTATAGAATATGACGTACTTCTCCTCTTCGTTAGCAAACCCTTTTGTAGAATATGAAATGCTTCTTCTGTTCGTTAGCAAAGCATTTTGTAGAAAATTACAACCGTTTGTTAGAAGAACATTTTGTAGAACATGAATACATCTCTTATTCGTTAAAAACATTTTGCAAACATGACATACTTCTGTTTATCAAAACTTTTTGTAGAAGATATGTTTATCATGATCGTTAGAAAAACATTTTATAGAACATAATTTCTCCATTTTTTGCGCCAATATAATTTTTCATCAATTTTAATAATAAAAAAATTAAATTTATTTCTTGATGTAAAAACTTTATTATTACCGATAAAAATCTCCGTTTTCTAAAAAGAATAAAGAGGGTCTTATATAATATAACAACTGAAATTAATTCGACAACAGACTTGAATCCTCTTTTTCCCTCGAGGTCAAAGGTTAAAAATATAAAAATCGATATGCCTTCGTATTTCCGTAATTATTAAAGCCCTGATCCTTCCTTCCCTGTTTGTTTGCTATATATATATATATATATATATATAATATAATATATATACTTATATAATATATATAATAATATATATATATATATATATATATATATATATATATTATATATATATATAAATATATATATATAATATATATATATAATATATTATATATAATAATATAATATATATTAATATGATATATATATTGGGTAAGAAAAAAACGTTTTTTTTTTAATTTGTTTTTTTGCAAAAAAAAAACGTTTTTTTTTTTAAAACAAAATTGTTTTTTTTTGTTTTTATTAAAATACCTCTTTTTATGTATATTTAAGATGTTTTTAAATTACCAATACCCCTTCTAGGCCTAAATATAGTATTAAACACATTTTATATATACATTAATATATATATATATATATATATATTATATATAATATATATATCATATATTATATATATATTATATAATATATATATTATATATATATTATATAATCAAAAAAGATGTATAACTGGTTTTGGGGTGTCGGAGAAAATGAGAATGTTAGAAAGGTGATTGATTTTCTGTGAGGAGAGAGTCATGTGTGTAAGTAATACTTCTTTGAAAACACAAGAGTATCCATAAGTAACTAGAGTGGTGAGTAAGAGATGCGTATCGAAGTGTAAAAAAGTATATGATTTTGTTGCGTGAAAAGAAAAGAGTTGAAGTATATGTTGATGTTAAATCAGGAGGTGGTTTAGAAATGGATTCATCGATCATTTATGTTGATTCTAGTTAAAATTAAGTTAGTGGTGCTCGGATGAGAGGAAAGTGATACGGAAGGAAGAGGGGTTCTCAAAATTAAGAGTGAGAAGGTTATGAACAAGGTAATAAGATAAGTATTTAAGAACGCCGCAAGTGAATCAGTTGAATGTGAAACAAGAAGAAAACTAAATAAAACTGGAAGCAATTGTTAGCAGTGCAAAAGAAGTATGTGTTGCTGAATGTTCTAAAGTAGAAAATAAGAATGCTAACAGTGGTGGTGGAATGAAAGTGATGCAAGCAGATTTAAAAGTAAAAAAAAGCGTGGCTTTGAAGTACTAAAAGCAAATGATGAATTTCAAAAGAAAGATGCTTGGAATTATATAAGAGGAAAAAAGAAAATAAACTAAAAGATGCATACGTAAGAGAAAGAAAGAGTAAAAGAACAGTTATGAAGGAGGATGAATGGGTACTTACAATGGAATAGAAGCTCTTCTGGAAGGAAGCGTGAAAGTGTTAAAAATTAGAATAAAGGGAATTCTCAAAATAATGAATAAAAGATGTTTTGAAACTATGCAAATGGAGTGAGTTGGGATGTGGAAAGAAACACTTGAAGGAATCTGAATGAGAAATATGGCATAATGAAAGGGTGATAGTTACTTTACCGGAGAAGATGGTTGCAAAAAAATAGTTATTTTTAATGTTGTTTTTTAACCCCTAAGTAAATCTGGAGGGGTCATATTAGAATGGTAAATCTGCAAGAAATATAGACGAAAATTTACTGGTAAATGATCAGAAGCCATCGTTTTTTGCGTTTTTTGCTTGATCTTGATGCAGTGTGATGAAGTGATTATGAGGGTATAGTTCCGAGGATTGAAGAGCAGTAAATAGTACCCTTATATAAGGGTAAGGAATAACTGGAAAACTGTAGAAATTATAGGAATAAGTTTATTGAGTGTTGTAGGGAAGATATATGTGGTATTTTGGTCGAAATGATGCGTCGATGTGACTAAAAGACTGATTGGTGAAAAACAAGGCGCGTTTAGTAGTAGTAGAGGATTTGTAAAATGCTTTACATTGAAGCAAATGACGAGAAAATAGGGAGAAGAAGAATAAAGTGTATTTAAGTTTTATGGATTTGCAACAGGGGTATTGATAGTATTAATGGGAAGCTCTGCATGGTGTTAGTGATCCATAGTGTTGGTTAGCTTCTGATGAAATCAAAAGAATGTATGACATAGTACGAGGCGTGGTAAGAAGTAAGATGGTGTCAAAAGTGATGGTTTAGTATTAATAGCTGAGGCAAGGTTGTGTTATGTCTAGTTGTTATTCAATTGTATATGGAGGTTATTGAAAGCGGTCTCAAAAAACTTCATGAATTGAGTTAGATGTGGAGAATGAATTCAGTGGAGGTGCCCACCTATTATATGCGAATGAATTGGTCTTGTTGCCAATATGAAGAGTTTGAGAGGATGGTAGAGAGATTTGGCAGGTGTGTAAAAGGAGGGTTTAAAAGTAAACGTAGAAAGAGGAAGGTTAATGATTTGGAGTGATGGACAGTCCTTCAGTGTTGAATTATGTTAGATGGTGAGCCACTGAAACAAGTGTGTCTAGTTTAAATATTTAGGGTATAGTTGGATGGCCAGAAGGTGGCTGGTGCAATAAAAATCGGTTGCTGAATGTATAGGACTAAGTCTTTAGAGTGCTAGGTTCTTACATGGATGGTGAGTTGTTACCTGTGTTATTGTATATAGTAGACTATGGTCTGGAATAAGAAGCATAAGAGCTAAATCAATTGTTCAGATGGACAATCTTACCGGCGTGTTGAAAAGAATTGATAAATGAGGAGAATGAACGTATTAGAGATTGTTTATGGTGGAAAAATGGGTAAAAAAGGAGAATAAATGAAAAATATGTTGAAACCGATGGTTTGTCATGTGAAAGGATGATTGGAGAGTCCGGTTTTTAACGATTGTATCAGTGGCGAGTGTGTTGGAAACCGACGGCTGGGAGATCGAAGAAAAAGTTTTGAGTCAGTAAACGAATGTCTGAAGACAAAAATGAGTTAGCAGATCGAGTAAATAAAGGTCATAATAGGGAGGAGAGTATGGCGAACCATACACATTCAGTAATTCTCACTTCGTCGGGGATACAGTTGGAGGGTGTGTGGTTTGGGCCACCTGGCCCAAGGACACTGAACACTTACATCTGACCAGACTACCATCATGAGGAGTCTCGCCGCAGTCCGTGGAGCTATAGGTGCGATTTCTGACTGCGACGAGTCCTTACTAATGAATGGAACAGAGGGGGGGGGGAAGGCTGCCCTTTCCAAGCTGGCCGTCTTTATATATATATATATATTATATATACTTATATATATATATATAATATATATAGTATAATATATATATATATATTATATATTATATATATATATATATATTATTATATATATATACATATATAAATATATATAATAATACAGAATAATAATACAAATAAATAATAAATAATAATCAGATTCATGTGAAATGTTAATATTATATTCGCCCTAGAGCACAAATTAAAAACTTACTAAGTTACTAAAATCTACTTATATATTGTCATACCTCTTTTAACATATTGTATTTGCTGTATTTTAAGGCTAAATACCCTAAAAAATACTTTCAAAAATATGAAAAAAAAATAATTTCAAAAAAAAACAAAAAAAAACAAAAAATTTTGGCCTTTGTTTTTTTAAAAAAAAAACGTGTTTTTTTTTAAAAAAAACAAACGGTTTTTTTTTATCCCAACCCTATATATTATATATATATATATATATTATATATTATATAATTATATAAGATATATATAATATATATATATATATATATATTATATATATTATTATAAATATATATAGTATATATATATATTATATATATATATATACATTAATAATATAATTATATATATGTTTGTGTGTGTGTGTGCGCGTGTGTGTGTAGGTGTGTGTGTGTAGATGTGTGTGTGTGTATGGAAGAAGGTCGATAAGAATTGTCTATAATAATTGAAGCCCATTAACCTCGAAAAACCAAAGAGAGTTATCGAGATTTCTTTCCTCTCAAACAAAACTAAATTTCATTTTATTTAATTATTTTAAATAATCTATTATTATTATTATTATTATTATTATTATTATTATTATTATTATTATTATATTATTATTATTATTATTATTATTATTATTATTATTATTATTATTATTATTATTATTATTATTATTATTTTTATTATTATTATTATTATATTATTATTATTATTATTATTATTATTATTATTTTATTATTATTATGTATTATATCGGAGGAAGGGGCGAGAACAAAGACGGCAGATACGACGACTAGAAAGCCGAAGACGGGTGAAAGGGGGGTGGGGTCGAAAACGATCTGAGTAAATATTTTATGTCTCGTTTTGTGTTTGTCATTGTTGTTTTTCTTGAAGTGACATTCCTATTGGAGTAAAGCGTGGGGTTTTTATTAAAAAAGGACTAATAGTAGAAGAGTATCTTGTACATCGCTCGTCACGCGGTCCTGTTCTGGCTGGCATAGCGTTTAATTTGTGGTAGGAAGCGGTGTATTATTATTTATTGTTATTAGTATATTTGCCTATTATATTATTATTAATTATTATTATTTTATTATCTATCTATATTCATTAGTTTATTATTATTATTATTATTATTATTATTATATTATTATATTATTATTATTATAATATATGCTTTGGCCATTTTCTGGCATTTGCACAGTCTCCAATTGAAGAAACACACTATAACCAAATGACTTTTAACATGGTCCTCCTTACTCTACTTTCACAACTATTTGCTCAAACATACACACATACGCAACATACATATGAAAACATTTGAAAACATACATGTAAAAACATTCATATGAAAAAATACGTATGAAACATTCCCATTAAAAAACATCCATATAAAAACTTACATTGGAACATATACATACGTAACATACGTACCAACCCTTAAGTAGGACGATTTAACGCTTTGATATGCAGACTCAACGAGAAAGGTCTCAGGGTAGCTTGGTGCAACGGCAAATCCGCTGGCTGGCCAGGTCTGTCGCGGGAGCCAGAGTTTTTCCCATTTGTAGCAAGCACGCTACCAATGTACTCATTAACGTCTGAGTGGGACGAAGCTAGAGTTAATAGAAAATAGCTCACATTCTCTCGCTTTACCCAGTCTAAAACCTGGGCTCTCTAGGTTGCTAGGCGAGTGCTCTACCGCTGAGCTAGGAGCGCATACATATGAAAACACATGAAAACATACATATTAAAACACACATGAAAACGAACATGTGTAACAATTCCATCAGATTTATGATAGCCGTACATTAGCGACTGACGTTGATTTTGAATTCTGTCCATTATTGTTGGCATATGTTCGAAGTTTAAGAAATTCAAAAAAAAAACAAAAAAATTGGTATTTATTTTTAAATTTGAGGAACAACAAAACTTTTTGCTTGCCTTCTTTATTTTATATATATTATTTTTTAATTTTAATATATATATATATATATATATATAATATATATATATATATATATATATATATTATAGTATATATTATTAATATATATATATATATATATATATATATATATATAATATATATATATATATTAGTTTGTGTATCGGATGTCAAATTTAATATCCTCGTGCGGATGTGAATGGCAGATGTTAACTTTTCATCCATCCGCGGATGCAAAAATTTAATGTTGCACATCCGGGGATGCGAATGTTTCATATTCCATTAAATAAAAAAGCTATAGGATCATATATATATAGATATAATAATACATAATATATTATGATATATATATAATATATATATATAATATATAATATATATAATATACTATATAGTATAATTATATATATGAAGAGAGAGAGAGAGAGACACGAGGAGAGAGAGAGGACAGAGAGAAGAGAGAGGAGAGAGAAGAGAGAGAATAGAGAGTTGGAGAGAGAGAGAAGAGAGAGACATCCTATTCGAAGCGATGAGATTATCTCCCATCGAGCATTTGGGGTGTAGAGTATATCTAATGGCTTTCCAGTGCCCAATATTTCGCCCCTCTTGTCCTCATTTCTACACTCTTCTTACACATGAGTAGACTCTCCGTATCACATTCGACCATTAAATACACTATTACTATACAGACATTCTTTAATTTTCATATATCCTCGATGTGAGTGGAGGGTGGGAAAGATTCCCATAGTTACTGTTCTGCGTGTCGTAGGAAACTATTAAAGGAACAGTGTAGTTAGTTGGGACCTTCACACCATCAATATGCTTGTGCAGCTAGGAAATGATCGTGATCGTCGTAAGCGACTTTGTACCTTCCGATGGAATTGTGTGAATCGTCTGGGTATATGGAACGTTAAAGAAATAAATGGTGAAGAGAAGAGAGGTGAGGGATGTGTTTAGAAAGGATAAATTTGAATTGGTTACTTTAACAAAGATGAAAGAATGCACAGTAGTAATAAAGAACTTTATGCCGATTAAGCACGGACACGTTTTATAACGTACAAGTGAACACTTATTTAACGCTACATGGGTGTGTTAGTGTTATGAAGTGCGTACAACTGTTAAGTGCATCGCAATATGCACATGACCGCATCTTTGCATTGATTTGTTATTTTTCTTGTTGTTGTTTATTACACGCGTGACACAACAAAACCCCTGATATGATACATAGAATGGCCTCATCAGTATATGACTTCATATTTTAGATTGTTTATATTATGCTTCATACTATAGATATATATATATAATAATTAATATATATATTATATAAAATATATATAATTAGATTATATATATAATATATATATATAATATATATATATATATATATATATATATATTATATATATATATCTATATATTAATAGAATATAATCAGTATAATAATATTATATATATATATAATTTATATATATATAATAATATAATAGATATATAAATATATTATATACTATATAATAAATATTCCCTAATGAGACATTAGAGCCAATCCTCCTCCTTGCGTACTTTTCACTGGACCTTACTCCCCTGAGCTAAACGCCCTATGCTTTTTCCATGTAAACTTGCTCATATAATCGCTCGATGCGTGTCAATTGATTATCCTAAGTCTTATTCACCTTGCCTTTGTTTTTAATTTAATGAGTTCGTACATAATTCGTTATATATATACATATATAATATATATAATATATAATTATATATATATATATAAATATATATATTTATATATATATATAATAATAGACTATACATATATATATATATATATATATATATTATATATATATATATATATATATAATATATTATATATAGTATATTTAAATATATATATATATTTATACACTCCCTAATTAAGGGGATAAGAACTATCGGATTCCAGTTTCAAACATGTTCTACATAAGTAGTAGTATCAGTCTTCCTTTTCATGGTTTATGCCCTGCACCGGCATCATTTAAGAGAACTGATCCCCAAACTTGGATTATGGCAGGAGTTATATGAAAAATAAGCTAACCGACGCATTCAGCAGATGGAATTAGGAGTTGAGATAACTCCTGCTGTGGATCAACAGAACGCTCCTACGACCGGTGTTGAGCCGGAACCTCTTGAAATCTATATACAAACTATAAATAAACGTGTAAAGTGTCTTACCTAGTTAACGAACGCAGTATAACTTGATCATAAAGTTTCATTACACCTCTATAATTGCAGAAGGACCCCCTTTAGGGGTTCCAGCTGAAAAAGAAAAATAAGGGATATACATTTAGAAGATTGCGCAAGAGAAATTATGAAAGCAGGATGAAGAAGGAATAAGAAACAAGTTAGAGATGGAGGGGGCGTATGACGCGGTACATTGCATTGGAGTCTCTGCAGGTGTCAGAGTTGAATCTGGTTACAAACGTATAATAGACCGAGTAAGGTATCTTATCCTAAGTTGACGAACCCCTAGATTCAGATTTTGGAGTTTCAGCATCCTCAAGGATGTCTAAGGACCCCTTAAAGGGTTCCATATGAAAATAGAAGAAATAAAGGAGTGACATATAAAATGCGTAGGAGAAGAATACAGAGAAAGGATGAAGAATAAGTCAGAGATGGAGCACTGCCCCGGTGTCTTAGCCGGAGCAGGTGCGGTGCTGGGTAAGCATACATTTATATAATATACCAATAATGGTGTCATTTTACATTTTTCCGACCCCATAGATACCGAATTTGATAGTTTTAACTTGCTGCGGGGAGTCTGAACATCCCTGGGAGTGTGATCCCTAAAGAAAAACATGCTTTGGTCGTTCTAGCATCAATCCATATGTATTGTAACAACAAAGGATGAGTTCCTGAGGAGTCTGAAATGGTAAGACATCCCACGAGATGGTGACCGAACGCCTAAAAGGGGTTTTATCTTTAAAAATTAAATTAAATTATCTAATAACAAATAATTACATAGATGATCACTATATCAGCCTCAAATCTCATTTTCTTTAGGCAGAGGAAAAATATTATATTTCTTCTACATTATGAAATATTTATATTAAGCTTAAAATTTTATTTTTATTTTGTTTCAAGTTTTTAATTTATTTTAAAACTTTTAGTTTACATCTATATTGTTTTATTTTTGTTTCTATTTATTTATTTTTAAAATATATGTAAAAAATAATTAAAATCATTTTAAATTTTTACTAAAAAAAATATCTTTTCCTTAAAAACATGAACTTTATAAACCCTAAGGCAGTAAGTCAATAAAGCAGTAGCGCAAACTCCCCGCACCAGCCCCCTCCCAACCAGCTATGCGCTATTGCTTTATTGACTTACTGGTTTAGGGTCAATATTATTGCATAACTAGAAAAATGTTTTGAAAATTACATAAAATTATTATAAACATTTTATGATTTTAGTAAATTTTATTATTTACTATTTTATTTTTTATTATTTTACTAATTTTTTTTACTAAACTTTATTATTTGCATAACTACAAAAATGTTTTGTATGAACATTACATAAAATTATTATCAACATTTTATGTTTTTACTAAATTTTTTGTAGGCTTTTTATTAAAAATTTCAGTTAATCAATAGATCATACTCTAATCAATCACACACCCTACCCCTCATTATCACCCGTGATCAATTGATTAAGCAAATAAAGTCATATTTGACTAAACTATTTGCCGTTCAACCGATTTTTCATAAAACATTGCCTAACTTAGCTTGACTAAACCTACCAAAGCTTGACATACTATCTTGGCTCATCTACTTTATTAATTACGGCATTTATCTCTCTCTCTCTCTCTCTCTCTCTCTCTCTCTCTCTCTCTCTCTCTCTCTCTCTCTCTCTCTCTCTCTCTCTCTCTCTCTCTCTCATCTTACGAAACTAAAGTTTCTTAACCTCTCTAGACACATGTAAGCTAATGTTATCTGATACTACTTATATGAAAGGGTTTCTTACGGTGCACATTACTGATTCGAATCTAACATGTGCATTTCTATAAGTAACTAGGTTAACATATTATCTTACCATGCACAACGTATGAACTTCAGCGTCTATTCTATTTCATTATATCTGTTTTATACTAATCATCCTCACTCTCTCACTAGAAGTTATATCACAACTGAGCTTTCCGACATCTGATCCCTTATCACTGCACGTCATAATGAATAACGTCACTGCAATACAAGTAGCTGATTGGTTCATTACGTCCAATTACAGGTTACGGAGGACTAGTATACATCTGATAAGGAGATAGATATACAAAGTCCGTAATATTTCAGTATCATACTATGTGTTAATGCATAGGTTAGGTTAGGTTTAGTTTATCAATTATATCTTTCAACGTCAATTATATTATTTAGGTTAGGTTTAGTTCATCAATTATATCATTCAACTTCAATTATATCATTTGACAATACTACTGAAAAATACATACATACTGAAAAAATAATTTAAATATTTAGTAAACAAAATAAAATAATTTAAAAAATGAAAAAAAAAATTCTCTTTTAAAGCAAATAATAAAAAGTTCACTATATCGACTTTCTTAAACTTAACAAACTTTTGTCTCAATAACAAAATTCTTAAATTCTGATTTTTTCGTCACTTCAGAAAAGGCATTTCTTATTTCTATCCACTTATGAACATTTACCTCTAAATTATATATATATATATATAATTATAATATATATATAATTATAGTAGTATATATATATAGATAATATATATATATATATATATTTATATAATATATATATTCTATATATATATATATAATATTATATAGAATATATATACGTATATATATATATAAATGATAATATATATATATATATAGCTTATAATATATATACTAATATATTATATATATATATATATACTATAAATAGTATATAATATATAATCAAATCATTTCCAAATCACACACCAGAACCTAAATTAAAACTAATGCTAACCTAACTTAACTTAACCTAACTGTAAACCTAAACCTAACTAAATTTTCTAACCTACCTAAACCAAAATAATTCTTTGAAATACATTATTACAATTTGAAAAAAAAAATCCTATTGCAGTATAAAAAGAAATTCTAAATTAAATTAATTCGTACTAATGATTATTTTTTTAAATTACATTTAACTTTTAAATATATATCCGCTAGTGAGCTTAAAAATTAAAATTTTCCGTCATATTGCGTTCATGTTTAACTTTGGTTACATCTGGCCAGATAATTAAAATGTTCCAATAATAATAATAAAAATAATAATATAATAATAATAAAATATAATAATAATAATAATGAATTAATAATTAATAATAATAATAATAATAATAATAATAATAATAATAATAACTAATAATAACTAATTAATAATAATAATAATAAGACCCTTTTGATAAGAAATTAAAAGACATAACGCAAATCGAATAAACAATACTTTCCCAGTATATTATGAGGAAACTAAAAAAACGCAGAATCGAATAAACAATAAACTCCCCACATATTATAGAGAAAAACTATAAAGAACACTCTAAATAATTTATTTACCAATCATGAATGAAAACGAAACCGATAAGCTCGTAGTATATTCATAAAACTAAATACGGTCAGCAAAAAGAAGAGAGAGAAATAAATTAAATGGATTTAAAAGAGCATTATTAAAGCAAAAGACGGAAAAAAGCTTATATTAGAATAAATAAAGCCATTGAAACTGAGCTCTGCTTCTCTATTCGTGAAGCACTTTCGGATGATTGATAAGGCTTGAAAGGTCTTGTAGACCGATGCAATGTTCCTGAAAGTGCGATTAACACCGCGTATAAATCGTGATACACAACGGAATACCACCTCAACCATGAGAAGTCGCAACATAAGTATAAGCCCAGAGCAAAATATTTCAAACACTTCTCAACCTTTCACCCACAAAAATCCCGATAACAGCTAAAAGAAAGCTTCTCCATTATAACAAGAAAAAATGATTTTTATGAATTCGCCTTCCGGAATCGTTGCTCTTAAGGAAACATAAACCAATGATAAACATAAAATATAACGAAAAGTCCGAATTTTTTAAACATCTTTAATGACAAAAAGCACAGTATTGTTAACTCTCTCTAACTTTGAATATGTATTTAAGTTAGTTATATATTTTTATTATACTTTCCAGACATTTATTTTATTAAAATTAAATTATATTAAAATTTATCCCTTGAAAAAGGTAGTAGCGACATTATCCGTTTAATAATACTTATTAATCAAATGTTTTATTTTATTCAAAAATAATTTTAAAGAAAATTTCTTGTTAGAGAAATACTTTCAGGAGGCTTGAAAAAGCACCAAAATCATACATAAATAATAATAATAATAATAATAATAATAATAATAATAATAATAATAATAATAATAATAATAATAATAATAATAATAATAATAATAATAATAATAATAAATAATAATAAATAAATATGGTATTTTACTTAATAGTATGTCATGATCGATCATGTCAAAAGCTTTTGTGAAATATAATAATAATAACAAAAAAAATACAATAATAATAAATAAATAAATAAAAAATGGCAAGTTTTAAAAAAAAGTAACTTCACAATCAAAATTATGAAAACAATACAAATCTTTAATTAAATTTATAGAAATTAATTCCAAAATTTTTGTCTCATTCGCTAATAACAAAGTTTATTATTTCACCAGGATAGTTCAGAGCATGGTAAGAATTAAGCACTGGGTGGAAAACGCATGGTTGATATCATATATCTAAACACAGCTGAATTTTATAATCAACAGTCTCGCTCATTTTAAAAATAAAAAAATAAATAAAAATAAGATTTTTTTTCAATTTGTTAGGAAAATGAATCTAAATACTATGAACAAATTGAGAAGCATTACTTTTTGTTGCGGCTTATTATATTTCTTCGTATTTGCATAATTCCTCGTCGTTTTTCTATACATTTAGTCATCAAGTCCTGCATATTTCACAGATATTCCACCAAGATTTTACAGCTTTCCAAAAGATATATAAGATAGTATTACTAGTAACAACCTTTCCGATTTCTTAGGACTAACGAATTTAACTCTTCTTAAGAACCCTTACAACTCTAAGAAATTAAACTTTACTAAAGTCTTGTTGCAAAATAGTATATAGAGCTATTTAAATGCTGTCAACACTGCGTACGAAAATGGAAGTGATAACTATTTATTGGCGAATATCTTTCTTTTATTGATCCTGCTGTCATGTTTCGGCCTACATAAATATTTGGGAATGAAAATTGATTAAATTAGTCAAGAGTTATCGCTGTTTACGTTCACAAAGAGCATTGCAACAATGAACGGACCTCTCAGTGGAGGGAAAAGTAAATCCCTCAAAGAAATTTCGATCCATATAGAAGTAGAGAGAGATTAAGTCATAATGGAATGGGTTCCTCTATTTCATTACTTTTGCTAGCCTGAGAGCAGGGTAGGCTCCGTTAATAAAGTAGTCAGTGAATGATGTCTTAATTTTCGAAGTTTTAATGGCAAAAAAATGTTCCACCACATTACAATCATTTTACTACCACATTTAATAATAATAATAATAATAATAATAATAATAATAATAATAATAATAATAATAATAATAATAATAATAATAATAATAATAATAATAATAATAATAATAATAATAATAATAATAATAATAATAATAATAATAATAATAATAATAATAATAATAATAATAATAATAATAACTGCTCTTTCGAAAACATTGATTTAAAATCAAATAAAAGTACCCCTCAAATTCCAGATTGGCGAAAATAAGATGATTATTTGTAGGGATAGAAGATTAAAACGAATGCAAATGAAACCAATTAATTGATAATTATATATATTATATATAATATTATATATATATATAATATGATATATATGAAGTAGGTATATTTATATATAATATAATATATATATATATATATAATATATATATATATATATATATATTATATATATATAATGGTGATGCCCCAAAAGTTTAAAAATTATTGTGAACACCAGTAAACAAACTATTTACCTAAACTTTTCAGCCATGAACCACAGGTCAAGTGTGTTTCATCTTTTTATGAGGGCTGGGTATTTTTACTTTGATTTGTTGAGCGATTTTTTTTTTGATTTTTTTATCGTACTTAAAAAATGGACGATGAGAGAAAGAGCAGCTATTCAGAAATTCACAAAATGCTTGTTGAACAAGCATTCGGTGAAAATATTTAAGGGCAGAGGGTAATCTTCAATCTGTTTGTTTAACCTTTTCAAAGATGATCGCATGTCAGTTAAAAATTATGATCGTCCCTAGTGACCACCCAGTGAACAGCAACAAAGAACATAGCAGGAGTGAGTGAAATTACTATTAAGGATAATAGTTGGATGAATCTTCAATGCTTGTGAGATTGTTGCACTATCCTATTGGTCATGTAGCCACAGTGTTTTATGGAAATAATTGAAAATTGGGAGAATCGCTGCATGTTTGTGTTTTAGTGACACGATTACCGAGTCGCGATCTGAAACAACATCGTGTAAATATTTGTAGGGAGCTTCAGGAACCTGCCTGAACCAGCAGAATATTTCTTTTTACGGTCGTTACTGGCAATGAAACTTGAATGTATTTGTATAACATCCCAAACGAACAACACTAACCTTAATGGAAGTCTCCCACTTTGTCGCGACCGAAAAACACTCATGTGGTAAGAAAAATAAAGTCGATGTTGATCAGTTTATTTGACACTGAGGGAAGAAATTAAAGAAATCTATTCCTGTTTTTCAAACTGTAAATACAAGATCCTACTATGACGTCTTGTTGTGGCTAAAGTAGGACACGACACGGACACTCTCCGCGAAGCATCCACTAACCCCAAGTATATCGAGCAGAGGTTTTCTGTGACCAGAAACACGAGAGATGTTTTTCGGCTCCCTTTCTATCTAGAGTTAGTTTCCAATGACGAACATCCTCTTCCGGAAATTGAAAATTAGGTTGAGAGAAGATTTGGCATAGTAAACAAAGTCCAGGAAAAATATCTGGTGGTGCTGAACATGATAACAAAAGATTACCTCTGCAAGATGTTCCGAATCATGAAAAGTTCGCCGACATTGTTGCCAGTATAATATTTGAATCAAGAGTCGGATTGCTTCGAAGGAGGAGGAGGAAAATAAGGTGTATAGGTCTAAATTACTAGATACTAAATACCTTACAAAGCCAGAACTACAGATAAAGTGTTAAATATATCCTACACACATCTAATATGTTTAAAAATAATGAAATTTTTTATCAGAAATTAGATATTAGATGAGCTTCAAGAACATCATCGAGGATGTGAGGAAAATATTTATTAAACTTTATTTTTTGGTACATAATGAAGAAGACATGGTTTAAAATTTTTCATCTTTGTTAAAGAAGTATTCAAAATTATTTATTTCATTGCATTTCGTACTAAATTAAAAACTCAGAAATGGAAAAACTATTTATATTAAAAGAATACCAGTTTTTTGTAAACTATTTTTACAATAATAATAAATATTTTAAGCTCAAATTTCAATTCTCAAAAGCCCTATATATATATATATATATATATATATATATATATATATATATATATATATATATATATATATATATATATATATATATATATTTTTATATATAATATATATATATAATATATATATATATATATATATATAATTTCATTCTACTAGCATGTTACACCTTTTAATTTATCTTCATTTCAGCTTAGGATTAAAAGTTAAGGCTCTTAGGTATTTCGTGGCTACATTTCATTTCTTCTATTATATCAATACTTTCGAGCGAGTTAAGAATTAAATTTAAAAAGTGTGAAGCTTTGAAAAAGAGTTTTAAAGTTTTCTTTTTATTAGTTTTAATAATTGTTTTTTCGTTGCAATTTTTTGTAAGGTTTTTATTTATTATTATTATTATTATTATTATTATTATTATTATTATTATTATTATTATTATTATTATTATTATTATTATTATTATTATTATTATTATTATTATATTATTATTATTATTATTATTTAATATGAATTTGATTTTTTTCTAATTTCTTTTATTTTTATTCTTCGTTTATTTAATTATTATTAGCATAATTTTTTCGAGTATTTTTATTTTTAAAAAAATCCACCGCGGACCCTATATATATATATATATATATATATATATATATATATATAATATTATATATAATTATATATATATATATATATATATATATATATATTATATATATATATATATATATATATATATATATATATATATATCAAATATATATTATATATATGTAAAGAACAAGTTATAACATTTTTAAAGCTTCACAATTTTTACATTTAGTTCTAATTAAAAAAAACTCGTCCGAATATGTTTAATTCGTAGAAAAAGTGAAAAGTAGCCACGAAATACCCAAGGTCCAAAGTTAATATAGTGAAAATAGCAAAAGATTGCACAAAATAGTAAAATTGTAAAGAATGTTAAAAAAAATAGTAAAAATAATAGAGTATAAAAAAATAAAGAGTAACAAGTAGCTTTTTATTTTTTACTTTTTTTAAAGTAAAATAAAAGTGAAGTAAAGAATGTGGAAAATAAAAAACGGAATATTTCTTTCCATAATTTCAAGTTTCTCCTCTAAAACAATGCTGATGTTGCATGATTACATAATGTGTGAAAATCTCGACAAATATTTAAATGATAAATTAAAGACGAAAATTTCGAAGATTAATAATAATAATAATAACAATAATAATAATAATAATAATAATAATAATAATAATAATAATAATAATAATAATAATAATAATAATAATAATAATAATAATAATAATAATAATAATAATAATAATAATAATAATAATAATAATAATAATAATAATAATAATAATAATAATAATTTTAAACGATTAAAACTTGTCGATCGTCACCAATGTCTTTGTTATCACTTCCATTTTAGCCTAAGTGCAAAGCACACTCGAATAATTTTCATTTTAAATTGTAATGTGGTTTGTGTATGGTATGCATTATTTTATGCTCTAAAACACACAAATCTTTTAAAGTGTAACAATGGATTTGTTAAATGGAAAGGAA
>JABUQX010094587.1:0-2500 GCA_015478945.1 Trachelipus rathkii | reverse complement strand
TGAAGAAGTACCCCACCTTCGTTGACGACTCCTTCAAGAGCTTTGATGGCACTTGATATCTGATAGCATTATCTTTTCTTTCACTTCACACTTTAAATGGAAATGTCTCAGGAGCATTTTCGTTTTTTTAAATAATTTAATCAAATACAACGTGTTTGATTGATTGCGCTAACTGACTGATGTATAATAATAATAATAATAATAATAATAATAATAATAATAATAATAATAATATAATAAAATAATAATAATAATAATAATAAATAATAATAATAATAATAATAATAATAATAATAATAATAATAATAATAATAATAATAATAATAATAATAATAATAATAATAATAATATAAATAATAAATAGTAAATAGTAAATAGTAAATAGTAAATAGTAAATAGTAAATAGTAAATAGTAAATAGTAAATAGTAAATAGTAAATAGTAAATGTACAATAGTAATAATAATAAGCAATATCGAATAGGTAAATAATAAATAATAAATAATTAAATATAAATTAATAAAAAATAAATGATAAAGTTTAAATTATCATACAAATAATAAATAATAAATAATAATAAATAATAAATAATAAATAATAAATAATAAATAATAAATAATAAATAATAAATAATAAATAATAAATAATAAATAATAAATAATAAATAATAAATAATAAATAATAAATAATAAATCATAAACAAAAATAATAAATAATAAATAATAAATAATAAAAGAATAGATAATAAATAATAAATAATAAATAATAAATAATAATAAAATAAATAATAAAAATAATAAATAATAAATAATAAATAATAAATAATAATAATAATAAATAATAAATAATAATAATAATAATAATAATAATAATAATAATAATAATAATAATAATAATAATAATAATAATAATAATAATAATAATAATAATAATAATAATAATAATAATAATAATAATAATAATAATAATAATAATAATAAATCACTACTACAGGTAAGAAACTTGCTGGCAACTTCCTTTGGCAACTATGGGGGTTAAAAAGAGAGGGAGGAGCTAATATGGGAATAACCGTTACCTAAATAGAGCGGTTGCCGAGAAATCGCTCGATAAAAAGAGTCGAAATTCAAACTCAGTTGCTCGCTCATTTTAGAGTTGCGTGGCAGTTGATCAGCTTTTTATTTCAGCTTTTTATTTATGACAGATATTATAACTTGTTCTTTTAATACAACCATTTAAACACCAACTTTAACTACCTGCTTTATATAAAATGGCAAGTGGAATTAGTGTTGTAACTTTTGACACAGAGAAATTAATAAGTGAAGTAAAAATGCATCCGACTTTGTGGGATATGAAGTCACCAGACTACGCCAACTTAACGAAAAGGACCAAAGCTTGGTTGGATATTTGTAAAAACTTTTACCAAGATTTTCAGGAATTTGATGTTTCAAAGAAAAATGATATTGGTGAGTTGAGTAATTATTATTATTATTATTATTATTATTATTATTATTATTATTATTATTATTATTATTATTATTATTATTATTATTATTATTATTATTATTATTATTATTATTTAGTAGTAGTAGTAGTAGTAAATTATTATTATTAGTAATATTAATATTAATTAGTATTAATAAAAAGAATTGAAAACAAAAAAGAATTAATGAGAAATTGATTGTACGATTTTATTAAATAATAACTTTTTTTTTTTAATTTAAAATTTTTTGATGATATATATATATATATATTATATATTATATATACATCTATAATATATTATATATTTTAATATTATATATATTTATATAATATATATATATATATATTATATTATATATATATATATATATATATATTAGTAAGAGTGTCTAAAGCTGACATCATGTAACTCGAGAACGGCAGCCCCTACAGTAAAACAAATTACATATTTGGAATCAGCGGAAAATTCTAAGGAGGGTTTTTTAAATTTTTTTTTTTTTTTTCGTTTATCGGAAAATTTTAGAAATTTCTTTTTTTTATATTCCAATTAGGGGGCTCGAGCCGACGGGGGACAGAGGGGGGGACGAAGTGGATTTCAAACTACTATTTAGAATTTTATTTTATTTTTTTCTTCTTCTTACCCCTTTTCTACCAGTGAACGGTTTACAGAAGAAATGGAAAAATTTACGAACTTGCTTTTCGAGGAGATTAAAGGAGGAGGAGGACCTTCAAGGACGGAACTTTAAGCGCCTCCAGGTACAAACACAAACAGTATATGTACTTTGAGGATCTTTCATTTTTGGCACCACACATCAAATTCAGGTAATTTAATTAACCGCGTTGCTTCGAAATTGTTAAATCACACCACCTAACTCCTTTGTATTTATATATATAATATATTATAATATATATATATACTATATATATATACAATTATTTAATTATTAATTTATTTATATTATATTATATATATATATTTTATTATTTTTTTATTATTATTATTATTTATATTAATTATTA
>JABUQX010094586.1:25000-27617 GCA_015478945.1 Trachelipus rathkii | reverse complement strand
AATTATATATCTTATATAATTAAGTATATTATTTATTAATTATTATTATATATATTATTATAATTAATTATATTATATAATTACTTATTATTATTATTATTATTACTTATTATTATTATTAATTATATTATAATTAATTATTACTTATTATTATTATTATTTGCTCTTGTTGATTATCAGCTTCCAGTTAAGTTTAAGCCGATTTTATTTTAAAACTCTAAAATCGAACACAAATGTCACAACGCTCATAGCGTTAAAAGATTGAACTTTTTCTAATTAGTTTAGTTAGTTGAAACAATAGAAAATAAATAAATTACTTTTTTGCAAATCACACAACGAAAGTTAAAGTAATGAACTAATAATGATTATGAAGAAATTATGTTATTACTTTTTTATTTTTAAAATAAACACACAAAAAAAAAATTTGAATCAAATCCTAGAATACGTACGTTTTACTAAATTTCTGACACCTTTTCATTATACTTTTATACAACCTAGGCTAAATATTGTGTAAGCCTTTGATTTTGCGATATAATTTTTTGTAAAGAAAAGCATTCTTTGTATGGCGATTATTTTGCTTCACTATTTTAAAGGAAATTTTTTTAGACATGAAAATTTATTAATTCAAATATTTTGATATAATAATTAATAAATATAAATATTAATAATAAATAATAGATAAATAATGAATAAAATAAAAGTAATAAAATAATAATAAAAAATCATACTTAAATTAATAATATTCGAATAGTAAATAATAATAATATTATTTTAACTAAAAAAATAATATAATAATATAATAGCATAATTAATAACATAATAATATAATAATAATTAATAATAATAATAATAGTATAAAAAATAACAATAATTGAGCATAATACATTTCATCAAAGAGCATATATTTTAATACTCCAAGTACAATAGAGTATAATTTGAATATTTTTAATTATTATTTATATTCAATAATATAATATGCCTCAAAATATAATTAATGAAATTAATCATATGAACTCAATATTAAAATTAATATATAAGTGGGATGAAATTGAGACATGCTTTAAACTCTACAACAATATTAAATTAAGATACCTATATATTAGATATATATATCTATTGCAGTTTTTCTCTATACGCATTTAGTATTTTTAGTTCTCTTTTATTTTTTTTTCTTTTTTTATTTTTTTCGATTTTTTTTTAAAGTAATTAGTTGAGGTGATGTATAGGTTACTTAAAGCGAGAATAAGCAGGAATTATATTTTAATTTCCATTAAGGGGCTTCAGAGCGGACATCCCAGTATTCAAAATGGGGATCTGTCCGAAAGAGAAGGGAACGAAAGTCTCACCACCTCTGTAACTGTCCACGCTAAGAACACCGCCGCCAGAATCGAGACCTCTCGACTCCTGATTTATCTATGTATCAGGATATTGCATACTTCTAGTAAAAAAGAGTTAATTCAATAGTTTATGTTTTGGTTAAATATAATAATAACGTAAGTAACTGTTACAAAAACATGTAAGTATATATATTATATATAATATATATATATAAATATATAATATAAATATATTTATATATATATATATATATATATATATATATTATATATAATATATATATATATATATATATATATATATATAAATATTTATACTCTATAATATATCTAATATATATATATTAATATATATATAATTACGTAATATCTCTTAAAAAGTGCAATTATTATTATACTTACTATTTTTTAAATAATAAATACATGTTTATATTAAAATATAGTAGAATATTTAAGCAATGAACATATATAGTATTAATATAAAATATTTCGAACTTATTGAATCATGCCGTTACCACTTAAATTCATTTTTAATATAGCAATATAATTAAAAAAAAAAAAAAAAAAAAAAAAAAAAAAAAAAAAAAAAAAAAAAAAAAAAAAAAAAAAAAACTGACGGAGTCGTAAAACGTAACAGGTCCTATATATTTTTGAATCATGTCCGTCACCACTTAAATTGATTGTTAGGATCATATACTAGAAATATATTAAAAAAAAAAAAAAAAATCAAAACTGACGGAGTAAATGCTGGAACGATTTATGCATGTCTCTAGCAACATTTTAGTACGTTTTATGTTCAGAAATTGCAGCGTTTTTTTTTTTTTTTTTTTTTTTTTTTTTTTTTTTTTTAAACAATCCAGATTGAAATAAATAATGAATATAAAAGTAAATTACATTATATATATACATTAAGTAAAGGTTATGTTTTTAATATTTTTAGAGGTGTGAAGCTGCTTTAGTATTAAAGTTTCAATTTGATTTTAAGCATTTTCACTTCAATTTTATGAAATGTGTTCGAATTCATACAATCGATATGTATATGAAGGTGGAAGCTGATAATCAACATGATCCTTATTATTATTATTATTATTATTATTATTATTATTATTATTATTATTATTATTATTATTATTATTATTATTATTATTATTATTATTATTATTATTATTATTATTCTAAGCACCGTGCCCCGCATGGATTCAGGATGGTGTTGATCGCAGAATGTATTTACAATAATCCTACGATGGTTTATGAGAAGACCGAAGTGGCAGAAGATGTTT
>JABUQX010094586.1:10000-12500 GCA_015478945.1 Trachelipus rathkii | reverse complement strand
TATTTTAAAATGTTTTAAAGTATGTTTTAATGTATGTTTAATATGTTTGAAAGTGTTTTAATGCATGTTTTGAAGAATGTGTTCATGTATGTTTAATGTATATTTTAAAGTTTGTTTTAATGCATGGTTTAAAGTAGGCTTTAATACATATCAGATAGGTCGGAGTTATAGGGTTTATGCTGAATGTTGTTTTTAATTTGTTATAGATTTCTTTGAACTATGAATTATGTTGCAAATTTAGTTAGTTTTATATACGTTTATTATTATTATTATTATTATTATTATTATTATTATTATTATTATTATTATTATTATTATTATTATTATTATTATTATTATTATTATTATTATTATTATTGCTGTTGTTATTGTTGTTGCTGTTATTATTTAATGAAATAGAACGCCACTTCATTTAAAAAAAAATTAACATTTTGAAATACTCATTTACCATTTGAAATTTAAAAAAGAAAAAATTTGTTAAAAACCGTTATTGTAAAGTATTCAAACATTAAATTTTTAACGATCGAATTTTAAAAATATATACATCATCATATTACTAAATTGAAGGTTGGAGTACATTTGTAAATATCCACGTGGGCGTAGGGTTATTGAATTTTGAGGGTCAGTACCCCGCTTTCTGACCTTCTTCCACTCCCCCCCCCAAAAAAAAAAATTCTATAAAACTTGCATGAAGTACAAAAAAAAAATTCTATTTTAAAGATATTAAAGGCTTAAAACTCGAATTTTCTACACTCAAATTTTTTTTTTAAATTTCGCAGAAAGAAATTCTTTTACAATATAGCCCCTTTCCCACTCTTCCCTGTATGTACCTTGAAAATACGTTAAAAATGTCAATATTCTGGGTGAATAAATTTAATATATATATAATATATATAATATATATATTATATATTATATATATATAATATATATATATATATTATATATATATATATATATATTATATATAATATAAAGAAATTATATACAGCATTTTTTACAACCCATATATGTCAATAAATGCTGCAAAAGTTAAGTTGAACGTGGTCCAATGGAATAAAAGATATATATATATATATATATATAATATTATATATAATATATTATATATATATAATATATATATATATATATATATTATATATTATATATATATATATATATATATATATATATATATATATAATATATATTCTACAGTGGCGTATCCAGGGGGTGGGGGCCCATGGCCCCCCCCGAAATTTTTTTAGACACTAAAAATTTTTAAGTATCATATCCCTAATAATATTAAAGTTGCAGAGGTTAAATTAAATTAAATGATAAAAATAAATTAAAAAATTAAATTAATTAAAAATTAAATTAATTAAAATTAAACTAAGATTAAAACGATATGCAATTTCATAGGTAAGGTATTTAGCAATAAGGGAAAAGTGGGAAATAATAAAATATCTCTGGAAACCAGATTTAAAACATATATATATTTCCTGCCCAGGAAGGCAAAGGTCGGGAAAGTATTTTCATTAAGTGGCTAGCTTACTCTGATTAAAGAAACGTTGGGGTTTATTGCTCAAATTGCGTATTGTTTTTGGAAACAAAAGAAGAAGGTAAAGGAAAACACCAAGAATTGGAGTGTTTTTGTCTCGAAACGTATTCAAGCTTAAAAGAAAGCCATGAATCTTTTAAAAAACACGAGGCAAAACTAAATATCACAAAGAATCGGCAGAAAAGAGAGATTTGCTAAAGAAAATCAGGTTCAAGGAAAAATCGAGAGCATCGACAAACAGATTGACAGCCAGAAGAAAAGGGGGGCCGAAGACAGTAGAAAGCGGCTAATTCCAATTGTTGAAACAATTCGATTCTGTGGTAAGCAAAATATATCGTTACGTGGACATCATGACTCAGGTCGAATCGAACTCTCTTGGCCTGTGGGAAACGATGGCACTTTTCGGGGTCTTTTAAGATATCGTGCTAATGCTGGAGACCATGTTCTTTCAGAACATTTAAAAACTAGTGGTAGAAATACCATGTATACCAGTTTCACAGTGCAAAATGTTCTAATTCAGTCATTTGCGCATCTCATTCAACATAAAATTGTGCAAACATAAATAAAAGTAAATTTTTTACTGTCCTAGCCGATGAGACGACCAATGTGTCCCAGAAAGAACAATTTTCGTTGTGTGCGCATTACATTGATATTGATACTCTCACCGTCATAGAAGGTTTTTTTGTGTTTTCGTCTCAGCAAATGATTTAACGGGAATAAGTCTTGCAAAATTAATTGAAGAAAAAGTAACTGAACTTGGTTTGAATACAAATAATCTAAGAGAACAAGGGTATGACGGTGGAGCAGCAATGAGTGGTGAGTTCAGCAGTGTTCAGAAAGTAATAAAGGAAAAATGTCACAAAGCTATTTATACTCGCTGCTTTTTGCATTGCTCAAATTTATGCCTTACAGGCGCTTCTAAAGTTCAGAATATTCGAAATGCAATTCGAATAATAT
>JABUQX010094586.1:0-5000 GCA_015478945.1 Trachelipus rathkii | reverse complement strand
GAGTATCCTTACCTAGTAGAAAAAGTCACATGTTTCCTTTTGCCATTTTCAACATCATACTTGTGTGAACAAGCTTTCTCTGCAATGATCACAATAAAATGCGAAACAAGAAATAGATTGTTGAATCTTGAGGGAAATATGCGTTATCAAACATCAGACCTAACATACAATATTTATGCTCCAAGCATCAAGCACACATTTCCCATTAATATTATTAATCGATTCTAAACCGCAAACTCCAGCTTTCAAATTTTAACAGGTATGTTTTATAGATATTTTAAATTTAAAATCTATTATTATTATTATTATTATTATTATTATTATTATTATTATTATTATTATTATTATTATTATTATTATTATTATTATTATTATTATTATTATTATTATTATTATTATTATTATTATTATTATTATTATTATTATTATTATTATTATTAAATATTAATATTAATATTATTATTATTTTTTTCATTGATTATTATTATTATTATTTTTATTATTATTATTATTATTATTATTGTTTATTATCATATTATTATTATTTATTATTTTGATAAATTATTATTATTATATTATTCTTATTATTATTATTATTATTATATTATTATATTTATTATTATTATTATTATTATTATTATTATTATTATTATTATATTATTATTATTATTATTATTATTATTATTATTATTATTATTATTATTATTATTATTATTATTATTATTATTATTATTATTGTAACAAGTGTGCCTCAAAAATTCCACAGCATTAAATAGGGTGCCGTGAATTACAAAAGGTTGGGAACCACTGCTCTAGAGTCTAGAATCTAGACCTGGGGATAAATAAAATTTGTACATATTATTATTATTATTATTATTTTATTATTATTATTATTATTATTATTATTATTATTATTATTATTATTATTATTATTATTATTATTATTATTATTATTATTATTATTATTATTATTATTATGGGGATAAATAAAATTTGTACAGGTATTATTATTATTATTATTTTATTATTATTATTATTACTATTATTTTATTATTATTATTATTATTTATTATTATATTATTATTATTATTATTATTATTATTATTATTATTATTTATTAATTATTATTATTATATTATTATTATTATTATTATTCATCATATTATTCCTATTATTATTATTATTATTGCTAATATATTATTATTATTATATTATTATTATTATTATTATTATTATTATTATTATTATTATTATTATTATTATTATTATTATAAGAAATTAACTTTAGAAACTACTACAAAACAAAACATTAACTATACTGTTAAAAATTTAAAAACAAGATTCCATAATTTTCTTGCTTAAAAATGAACTTATTTGAATTTTGAAATGTTGTGGTGTAGGAAAATAAGTTGCTCTCCATGTTGTGGTTAAACGTGATCTCTTATCCTCAAACACGTTACCCGCTTCTGAAAAAAAAGCCTCTCAGAATAAACTGATGAAGCGGGGCAGGCGAGCATTCTTTTAGCTGTCAATTTAATAAAAGGGTATTTTTCTTGATTGTTGCTCAACCATTCTAATACATCTTCAAAGGCTTTTGAAGAAACCAATTTTTCTGCTAGATAATTTTCCATCTCAATTACAAAGTCCACAACACCTAAGAGTTCACAATATGTATATGACAAGCTGCCAGATACTTCTAGAGAGACTACACTTGTTAATCAGACAAGTTTTCAGTAGAATATGTAAGTTGTAGCGGAAGTCATTAAGTTCCGATTCTGACCAGAACTTCCGGCCTGAACTTTTCCAAGGTTCCGGAAAGTTCGAGTTCCGCCGGTAACCAAAAATTCTGGTTCCGGTACATCCCTAATATATATATATATATATATATATATATATATATATAATATATAATATATATATATATATTTTTTATATATATTTTATAATATATATAATATATATATATATATATACATCTATATATTATATATATAATGAATTACTATACGTATCACCTATTTTCCCTTTTGCTACATGCTATAATAATTTTATTTCAATCTGCATCTGTTAACGGTGGGAAATATTCTTTATACAACCAATATATCACCTAATATATATATTATATATATATTATATATAATTATATAATTTATTAATTATTATTTATTATATAAAATATAATTATTATATTTTATATTAATATATAATATATATATTATATATATATATATATATATAATATATATTATATATAATATATATATAATATTATACTGTATATATACTATATATATATATAATATATATATATATATATATTATATATATATATATATATATATATATATATAATATATATATATTTATATATATATATATATATATATATATATATATATATATATATATATATATATATATATATATATATATATATATATATATATAGTATATTGTGAAATATTAAAAATGTTTAAGGGATTATTTCTTTTTAACATTTGATTTTGAGAAATAAAATTTTATAAATATAAACTTTATAAAATAGTTTTATTTTTTATTAAGCTATAAATACTTTATATAAAGTAAAGGAATTCAATCTTAAATTTATTTCTTTAGAAATTTTTGCTTTATGTTTTTTATTTTTTCCAAATATTTTCTGTTTTTTTTTTTTTTTTTTTTATCGAAATTTATATATGTATTAAATTATTCTCTCTCTCTCTCTCTCTCTCTCTCTCTCTCTCTCTCTCTCTCTCTCTCTCTCCTCTCTCTCTCTCTCTCTCTCTCTCTCTCTCTCATACACACACACACGCACAAACACACACATACATACGCACACACACTTCATACTTACTCTCTCTCTCTCTCTCTCTCTCTCTCTCTCTCTCTCTCTCTCTCTCTCTCTCTCTCTCTCTCTCTCTCCTCTCTCTCTCTCTCTCTCTCTCTCTCTCTTAAATGTTTGTTTTCTCTCCTTTATCTCTTTCCACTCTTTTCTTTTTTATTTCGCCTTTATCTTTATTTCGTACCAATTTTTAATTTTCTCTATCTTTTTTTTATCTCTGTTTTCATCTTTCCTCTGTTCTACTATTTCTCCTTCACCTTTTCATTTTTTCTTTCATTTCTTCTCTATACTACTTCATTCTCTCTTTTCCCCTCACCTCTCTTTCACCCTCTCCTGTACCTTTCTCTCCTCTACCTTTTTCCTTTTCTTCATCTTTCTCTATTTTCTCTTTCACCTACCTTTTCTTTTTCTTTATTTCTTTTTCCTCTTTCATCTCTCTCTTCTCCTTTAATTCAGCATTTTTTTCTTCCCTTAGATACACTACTTTTTTTTTAATTTTTTCCTTTACAATCATATTTTTTTCTCTTTTTCACCTTCCTCGTTTCTCACTATCTTTCTCTTTATCACCTTTCTTATTTTTCATCTTCCCTTTTAGTTTTACTCTTCCTCTTTCTCTTTATCACCTTTTTTGTTTTTCATCTTTGCTTTTATCTTTACTATTCATCTTTCTCTTTATCATCTTTCTTACTTTTAATCTTTCCTTTTATCTTTACTCTTCATATTTCTCTTTATCATCTTTCTTTTCACTTTTCCCTTCATATTTCTCCCACCTCTCAAAGTAACGATTTTGACGACGTTAACTTCCTATCAATAAGCGTCGTTTTCGAGCTTCAAGAGAGAGAATAATATGCAATAACTTTTTTATTAAATATTTTGAAATGTTTTAAGTCAAATTCAAAGAACGATGAATAAACTAGAGAATTAATAATGAATAATGAATAAATGGAGAATGAATAAATGAAAACATAGAGAGAGGTTTACTCAGGAATGATTTTTTTTTTATTTCGTAAAATTTTTATTATTTTTTATCATATTTTTGATTGAGAGAGAAGTGATGATGTAATGCTTGTAATGTTGTTTACGTATGTGTTGCCCAAATAAGATATTTTAACAATGTATTAAATTATTGTAGGAGTAAGAAGCGTGTGTGTGTGTGTGTGTGTGTGTGTGTGTGTGTGTGTGTGTTGTGTGTTGTGTGTGTCTTGTTGTGTGTGTGTGTGTGTGTGTGTGTGTGTGTTGTGATGTGTGTGTGTGTTTATGTTGTGTGTGTGTGTGTGTGTGTGTGTGTGTGTGTGTGTGTGTGTGTGTGTGTGTGTGTGTGTGTGTGTGTGTGTGTGTGTGTGTGTGTGTGTGTGTGTGTGTGTGTGTGTGTGTGTATGTGTTGTGTGTGTGTGTGTGGTGTGTGTGTGTTGTGGTGTGTGTGTGTGTGTGTGTTGTGTGTGTGTGTGTGTGTGTGTGATGATGCAAGAAGCAATAGGTGGTGTGATGTTGTGTGTGTGTGCTGTGTGTGTGTGTGTGGTGTGTGTGTGTTGTGTGTGTGCTGTGTGTGTGTGTGTGGTGTGTCGTGTGTGTGTGTGTGTGTGTGTGTGTGCGTGTGGAAATATAAAATGTCGGAAATACAACCGTTGCAGCAGACATAGCTTGAAAATGAATGTGCTAGAAATTTGTTTCATACTAAATATACTTATAAAGTATTGGGAAAACTGATAAAATAAAGATACTTTACAAAGCTGAAAGATATTTTAACAAAGTTGGAGTTACAAAGTTACAGCATGTTCAAGTGCTTTGCTTTTAATACATATCAGATAGGTAGGAGGTATAGGATTAATTAATGTTACATCTTGCTTTTAATTTATTAAAGATGACTCTGAAATAGTGTGTTACTATTATATATCGTTTTACACCTTTATGACAGTTTCGTGTTATACGACTCTGAAATAGTGTTACTATTATGTATAGTGTTACACTTTTAAGATAGTTTCGTGTTATATGACTCTGAAATAGTTACTATTATATATAGTGTTACATCTTTAAGACAGTTACGTTTTATATGGCTCTGAAATAGTGTTACCATTATATATAGTGTTACATCATAAGAAAATTCGTGTTATATAATTAAATGTAATGTTATGATGTGAAATATTCCTGGTGTGTGTGTGTT
>JABUQX010094585.1:10000-23588 GCA_015478945.1 Trachelipus rathkii | reverse complement strand
GTATATATATATATAAGTAGTAGGAACGGGATTCCGGACACCGAAAGTGACCGCGACCTTTTGACCTTTTCTGACCGCGCCTTTTTTTGAGCCCAATTTTTTACCTGACCTTTTTGGGCTTGACCTTTTTGGGCTTTGACCTTTTGGCCCAAATTTTTTACTGACCTTGACCTTTTTGGGCCTTTTACCTTTGGGACTTTACCTTTTTCGACCAAACCTTTGATCTTCCATGTGGATCATTTTGGCCCTGATATTTGAGAACCCGTATTTTGAGAACCTAATTTTTTGTAACCTAATTTTTGGCAACCTAATTTTTGGGCAACCCTAATTTTTTGGTCAACCCTTTTTTCGGCAGCCCTAATTTTTGCAACCCTTCGAGAAGAAGGGTTGCTATAAGCGGAGGCGAAGCCTCCGTCGTACGTATTGCCCCTATTTTACGCCCCCCTAATTTTTCGACCATGGGTCAATTTTGCCCACGGTAATTTTTGATCTTCATTTAGGGGCTTAGCCCGTTTTTGATGTCTTAACGTTGTTTGACCATGATATTTAGGCCTTGACCTTGCCAGATACCATGGGTCATTTTTTGCCCACGCCAATTTTTTGCCCACTCGTGGCCCACCCGTCACATATTTCGTTCCTAACTTGTACGCATGTATGGACCTACCCTAACTTGAACACCTACACACGTGCGCGTGCACACACACACACACACACACACACACACACACACACACACACACACACACACACACACACACACATATACACACACACACACTATGACACTTACACTCGCCCATAGATACTTGCACTTACATTTACACTTATTCACACGTACAAACACACGACCATCCCTTTGGTCTTCCATGGGTCAATTTTGGCCCACCGTAATTTTAGGCCACCCCTAATTTTTCGGCAGCCCTAATTTTTAGCCCAACCTTTTGTATTCTACGGTACAATTTTGAGAACCCAAATTTTTCGGTCAACCCTTGTGTATTCTACGGCCCAATTTACTTACAATCACACAGATTTACTTACACATACAGATTTACTTACACACGCAGATTTACTTACACACACAGATTTACTTACACTTACACTTATACATACATTCACTATGTCACCTATACACACATACACTATGTCACTTATACATACATTCACTATGATATAAACAGGACACTTGTAAAAGCACTTACACTCTCTGAACTTACATTAAACCATATACTTACACTACACCATCACACAGATACACTTACACTCACACACTCGATATTTTGATGCCTCAACTTTAATGCCTCAACTTTGATGTCTCAACTTTGATGCCTCAGCATTAATGCCTCAACTTTGATGCCTCAGCATTAATACCTCAACTTTGATTCCTCAACTTTGAAGGTTCATCTTTGATGACTCATCTTTGATGACGTCATCTTTGATACCGTCTATATTGATGATTCATCTTTGATGAAATCATCTTTGATGGCTCATCTCTACCCTACATTAAAGAACAGAGTTAATATTAATGTCTTCCCTAGTTCATAAGCTAACCACCAGGGCGCCGCATGCGCCCTCCGCGTTAAGATCCACGAACCCGCACCCGCAGGTGCGACCCGCCGCGCCGCCCGCCGCGAGCGCCCGCAGGCGCAATATTTCCGCGTACCCGCCCGCCGCGTGCGCCCGCAGGCGCAATATTTCCGCGTATCCGCCGCCGCGTGCGCCCGCAGGCGCAAAATTCCCGCGTGAATGAAAAATATATATATATACTATAAGTCATTCATTTTTATTTCATACTTAAACATTTTTATTAAAAACATTTTCGCGAACCTAAAACTGTAACTCATTACATACCTGTTATTTAACACATATATTTATTAACATTATTTTTACTTAATACTTTTTACTTAATACTTTTTAATTTATAAATTTTTAAAAATTGTATGTAAGAAGAAAAAATCCAGAGTGTCTGCTATATAATCATTTTATTTTACTACAATTGTACGAAATTTTATTAAAAACATATACTTTACATACCTTAAAGCAGTAAAGCAGTAAAACAATAGAGGTGTTATTACCTATCACCTCTATTGTTTTACTGCTTTACTGCTTTAACTCTTTGCTTTACTGCTTTAACTCATGTTTTACTGCTTTAACTTTCTGCTTTACTGCTTTAACTTTCTGCTTTACTGCTTTAACTTTCTGCTTTACTGCTTTAACTCATGTTTTACTGCTTTAACTTTCTGCTTTACTGCTTTAACTTTCTGCTTTACTGCTTTAACTTTCTGCTTTACTGCTTTAACACACATACATTACATACCTTAAAGCAGTAAAGCAGTAAAACAAAAGAGGTGTTATTACCTAACACCTATGGGGATTAGTATGCGTTTGTTTTACTGCTTTACTGCTTTAACTCTCTGCTTTACTGCTTTAACTCTCTGCTTTACTGCTTTAACTTTCTGCTTTACTGCTTTAACTTTCTGTTTTACTGTTTTAACTCATATATTTATTAACATTACGTTTTTTATTTTTATTCTTTTTATTTTTATTCTTTTTATTTTTATTCTTTTTATTCTTTTTATTTTATTTTTATTATTTTACTTTTATTATTATTTTATTTTGTTTTAATACTTTTTATTTTTATTCTTTTTATTATTTTTATTTTATTTTATTTTACTTTTATAATTATTTTATTTTGTTTTAATACTTTTTATTTTTATTCTTTTTATTCTTTTTATTATTTTACTTTTATTATTTTATTTTGTTTTAATACTTTTTATTTTTATTCTTTTTATTCTTTTTATTTTATTTTTATTATTTTACTTTTATTATTATTTTATTTTTATTATTTTTATTATTATACTTAGTGTTATTTACTTCATGCCTATTTTTATTATTTTACTTTTATTATTATTTTATTTTTATTATTTTTATTATTATACTTAGTGTTATTTACTTCATGCCTATTGTTATTATTATTTAGAACACACACACACACACACACACACACACACACACACACACACACATTCACACACACACACACACACACACACACAGATTTACTTACACACAGATTTACCACACTCACACAGGTTTACTTACACTCACACACAGATTTACTTACACACACACACACCACACACACACACACAGATTTACTTACACACACAGATTTACTTACACTCACACACACACACTCTACACACACACACAGATTTACTTATACACACATACAGATTTACTTACACACAGATTTACTTACACACACAGATTTACTTACAGTCACACAGATTTACTTACACACACACACACACGCACACTCACTTACACACCCACACACACACGCACACTCACTTACACACCCACACACGCACATTCACTTACACATATAACGTATAATTTATTAAAACATTTTATGTTTTAATTAAACACGTACATTTATATTACTCATTCAAATATAACTAAAATTATTTCAAAGTTTCTTAAAACTTCTATAATAAATCAATCGTTATCTTTGAACAAAGAATTTATTATTAACTGTTAATACTTTTTGTTTATAAATTTTATAACTATCAAGTTTTAAAATAACTTTTACTAAAATTTTATGAAATTTTATTAAAAACATATATTTTACGTACCTTAAAGCAATAAATCAGAAAATCAGTAAAGTCAGCCCCTAGCACCCCTCTACACCAAGCTATGCCACGTTTTGTTCTTTTGACTTACTGCTTTACATCATCTTTAGCGATGTAATAAGTATAAAAAGAACAAAATAAGTTCTTCTCTGCTAACATAACATGTATTTTATTAAAATCATTCTAAGTTTTTATTTAAAAATAACAATTATTCACTTACATTTATATTATTCGCTCGATGTTAACTAAAAATATTTCAAAGTTTTTTAAATAATTTGGATTTTCTTTATTATTATCTATGTACATTGACAATCCATCACGAGAAAACACAACAACCCGCACTCCTTACAGATACGAAACTGACCTCTCTCTGTAAAATGTGTTGTAGGATAATCCTTTTTGTATCCCGGGGCGATTTAAGCCTAATTCCAGGTCAAAATATATTTCAAACTGACCTTTTTCTGTAAAATGTGGTGCAATAACTACGTTAGGCCTAAATTTAGGCCTAAATTTAGGATAAGCCTTTTTGTAGACGGGATAATTTAATCCTAATACCAGGTCAAAAGGTAATTCCCGTATAGACAAGAATCAATGTTATTATTATTTTTATAAATATATTTCAAACTGAAACATGCTGGATCGGTAAGATCCTTTGATCAGGTAAGAAGGAAATGTTTACCTTTCTTGTGAGTGGACGGTAAAAATAAGGATAATAAAAACTTTACTTTATATATATATATATATATATATATATATATATATATATATCTTTTACATTTATATATATATATATAGATATACTTTATATATATATATATATATATATATAAAAGTAAATTATGGTGGTGAGTGAGAGAGGGGGTATTTTATCGCTTTTTGGTTTTAAGGTATGAAAAAGCCATGTTTTTCATATCCTGAGCCCAAGTTTCGTTTATTTAAACTCTTAACATACATGTAAATATTTATTTAAGAAAGTAAAAATAAGGATAATAAAAACTTTACTATATAATTAGAAATTTAATAATCATTATCTTACAGTAATTTATATATATATATATATATATATATATATATATATATATATATATATATATATATATATATATATATATATATATATATATATATATATATATATATATATATATATATATATATATATATATAAGGATAACATTAAATATATACAAGAGTGTTAAATATATTTACAATGGTTTATATATAAGGTTCACATTAAATATAATACTTCTACATACATTTTACACATGATGTTTATAACTATTTTATATTAAAATTCTTTAAATCTTTGCAAATATGCCAATCATTTATATCATTATCGATGATATAGATTCGTGTCTCAGTAATACCTTCAGTTAACACATACGTAAAAAGTTCCCGTTCAGATATCATAGTATATTTACATTCTGGGTCACCTGCATAAATACTTTCCTGCCATTGTTTTCTAAGTAGATAAATGAATTTTTGTACGTCTATAGAACTTAGGAAGCGATCGATGATGTGCGTAGGATCATCGATCAGGGTTTTCTTAAATGCGTAGTATTCTTGGTATAACATGTAATGAATTACGGTTACGTAATTAGATAACACATATGTCTTCTTCAGCTGTATTAACATGCGCTTACGTACCTCTAACATATATTTCATCTGCGCTAGGCCTGAAATGTAGAATCCAAATGATGTAGGTTCAAATACTGATGTTTCATTATTTCTCACCCATAATCTAACTTCCAAACTGATTATGTGTTGATGTTTATAAAATGATAGAGTAATTTGCTTATCGCTGGTTTCTTCGCACAGGCTAATAACTGTTTCGGTCCAATTTAAAGCTGAACTTGGTTTAAAGTATTCTGTAAGCCACTCTTCAGTGTGATTACATATACAAAGTAATTCATCTGGACTCATGAAAATACGCTTGGTATTATAACAGGGTGATTGGGTAGCACACTTGAAAAATTCAAATCCATCGGGCTTTCTTTTATATAAGAATGAAACCCTACTTCCTGGGATCTTGATTTCCCACTGGATAATGTCTTGGATTGAGGTATACATGTTAAGGTGAATCATGATATACACTTAGTGAAAATAGAGCACTTTTATTACAAACCAGAGAACTTGTGCACCGCTTAAGAGCCAAAACGAGTATGATTTTAAAATGAGTTTGGGTCTAAAACATCCGACTGCTCAAATATAATTTTCATCCAATCAGAGGTAGGGCTCAGGATATGAAAAAACATGCTTTTTCATACCTTAAAATAAAAGACGATAAAATAATTCTCGACCAATCACATACGAGGTCATATAGAGATAAGGATTACTCGTCCACTCACAAGAAAGGTAAACATTTCCTTCTTACCTGATCAAAGGATCTTACCGATCCAGCATGTTTTCAATTTGAAATATATTTATAAAAATAATAATAGCATTGATTCTCGATTCTTGTTCCTTTTGACCTGGTATTAGGATTAAATTATCCCGTCTACAAAGGAGCATCTAATTGGGCCTAAATTTACTGCTGAACCGACCACGCCACGAAAAGGTCGGTTTAATATATTACGACCTGGAGTATAGGCGATCACTTCCCGGATACAAAAAAAGGATTAATCTAACGTTACGAAGAGGAAGGTCGATTTCATCGCTAGCCGGAGATAGCGGTTGTTGTTTTCGTGATGGGTGTCAATATTTATGGGTAATAATAAGAAATCCAAATTATTTAAAACACGAAGTATTTTAGTTAACATCGAGCAGTAATGCAAATGGTGGTAATTGATTATTTTTAATAAAAACTAGAGTATTTACAAAAATACATGTTATGACGAGAAAAGAACATTTTGTTCTGGCTTATTACATCGCTAAAAAGTCAATAGCTGACAAGTCAAGAAATGCGCGTGGCATCAGAAAGTGCAAGACTGACTTTTACAAATTTTCAGTTTGACCTTTTAGTACGTGCTCTCCTTGTTTTTAATAAATTTCATAAAATACACTAAAAGCCCGATGCAAGAACTGTTGTCATAAGAACTATGAAACGAAAAGTGATAACAGTTAATAATCATTAACAGGTGATTGATTTATTATAGAAGTTTTAAGCTTTAATATTTGGTTGCTGTTTGGTGGTGTAATATAAATGTGCGTCGTTTATTAAAACATGGAAATGTTTTAATAAATTGCCGTTCACCATATATTGTGAAGTGGTGACCAAATAATGTTGGTGAAGTGGTGTTGCTGTCTGCACTGGTAATACAAGTAATGTGCCATGTGCTTGTGTGTAGTAGTAAATCGTATATTATTTATCTTGTGTGTGTAGTAAATACTGTGTGTATGCATCTGTAGTAATTGTATATAAAAATCTGTGTGTGTGTAGCTAAATGCTGTGTGGTGTAAGCTAAATGTGTGTGTCAATAATAATAAATACTGTGTCTTCTTCAAATACTGTATGGCTATGTAAATACGGCTATTGTAATTGCTAAATACGTGACGTGCTAGCTAAATACTGATACAACTAAATACTAATGATATTGTATTATTTCTGAAGCAAATCTGTATTGACGTAAAATGCTGTGAGTGGCATGTGTGATATTATTATTCTAAATAATAATAACAGTGGGCATGAGTAAATGCTGCAAATTTCTGTAAAGTGATAAAGAGCTAAGTAATGAGAGTGGAAGAAAGCCAATAAATGGGCATGAAACAAAATAACACTAAAGTATATTGTAAAGAAAATACAAAAATAAGGCATGTAATGAAAAGTGAAAGATAATGAGTAAGGTAAAGAAAATGAAAGACAAGGAAATGAAATTGTTAGGCAAAGATAAAGTAATAAGAAGTAGATAACAAAGGTAAAGAACAAAATAAAGAAGTATTGAAACTGAGTAAAATATTATGAAAGTAAAGATAAAAAATAAGCTAAAAATGATGAAGAATAAAGAAATAAAGAAGTGTTAAAACAAGATAGGCTCGATAACCTTAAAGAGAAATGAAATCATAAAAACAAATAAAAGAGTAAAAAGAATAAAACAAAAAGAACAAAAACAAAGAATAAAATAAGCGCTGTGTTTGGCAAATGTATGAAGTTAAACTGTGGAAACAGAGGATTAAAGCAGTTAAGCAGAAGTTAAAGCGACAGAGAGTTAAAGCTGAAAGCAGAGTTAAACGGTAAAGCAGTCAAGGCAAACGCATATATCCCCCATGGTGAATAACACCTCTTTGTTTTGCTGCACTGCTTTGGGTGTGTAATGTGGCTGTGTTAAACGATAACGAAAGTCAAAGCAGTGGCGAAAGTTAAAACGGCACGGTTAAAGCGGTAGCTGGTTAAGCAATGCTTTTGAGGACCAAAGCAGTAGCAGAAAATTAAACAGTAAGCTGAAGACAAAGTGAGGTTAAAGCAGTAAGCAAGAGTTAAAAACGATAAACGGTAAGGCAATGGGGTGATGGGTGGCTCTTTTACACCTCATTGTTTGCTGCTTTACTGTAAGGTATGTAAAGAACCTATGTTTTTAATGGAAATTTCATTACAGTGTAAATAAAATGATTATAACGAACACTCTGGTTTAACTGCACATACAATTTTTAAGGGCTATAAATTGAAAGTATTAAATAAAAAAGTATTAGTAAAAAAATAGTAATATAAATAAATATAGTATAGATCAGGATAAATAAGTTACGGACACAGGTTCATAATGTTCTGATAAAATGTTTAAGTATGAAGATAAAATGAATGAACCCATAATGTATATATGTATTTTTGTTCGCAGAATTTGCGCCGGGCGCACGCGGCATTTGAATACCTGCGCCTGCGGGCTTGCACGCAGCAGTGCCTTACTGCAGAGCGCCCAAGCACTGCGGGCGCTAAATCCGCCATGCACTGCGGTGCGGAACAGGATGGCGTGCGCGGTGACCAGCGTGGTTTGGGAAGACGTGTCAACTCTGTTCTTTAATATTGGGGTAGAGATGAACCATCAGATGGAACAAGTCAAAGATGGTCATCAATATGAACGGTATCAAGATGACGTCATCAAAAGACAGTCATCAGATGAGCCTTCAAGATGAAGGAGTTGAAGGTATTAACGAGGCGAACGGGCATTAATGCTGAGGGCATCAAAGACGGACATCAAGCCGGGCATTAAGCGGCATCAAAATATCGAGGGTGTGGTAACAGTGCTGAGTGTATGCGGTATTGTGTGATGTGAGACTGTTTTAGTATGATTTGTGTAGTGTCTGTGAAAATAACTATAATGTCTAGTGTTTATAAGTGTCATAGTGAGTAATATGTATAGTGACGCCAGTATGTATTGATGCGCCAGGTGACGCCAGCCAGTGTATGTATAGCAGTGTGGCAAATGCGTGATGATAATCAGCTAAATGCGTGATAATAGCGTCTGGCAATGACGGCTCGAGCAGTCTGACATTGTTATGGGTGATATGGCCGTAGAATCCACAGAATTGACCAGCTGGGTTCTCGTGTAAGCCAAATTACAAGGACGGGCTAAACAGGGCTGCCAGGGGGGTGACCCACGGTGGGCCGATTGACATGGAAAGACCCAAGGATGATCGTGTTTATTGCATTGAAGAGGCAAGTCAAATGCGAGATTACTGTATGTGGGCGGGGGTCTTGTGCGTGATGTGTATAGTATTGATATCAATAATGTGTGGCTGGTAATGGCTAATGTGTATTCAGTAATATGTGTGTCTTACACTTGCGATGTGTGAGTGTTCCAGGATTAAGGTGAGTCCCTTATCACGACCTGGTGGAAGCAGTATGTGACAGTGGGCCCACAGTGGGCTGGCCGTGGGCGCGTCAGGCCTAATATCATGGTCAAGCTGCGGTAGAGACCGGCTGGGCTAAACCTAAATGAAGATCAGAAACCGTGAGGCAAGTGTTATGTCAGAAGCAGGGGGCCTGCATCAGGGGCCAACCATGCAACGGTAGCTGCATGGCTCGTTTTTGCCGCACTTCTTCCGAGGGTTGCAAGTAGGGTTGCCAACAGAACAAAAGTGGGATTATACAAGTAGAGTTGCACGCCAGGGTTGCAGAAATTGGGTTCAAAAATGCCAAAAGCTACCGTGGTAAAATGACCATGGAAAGATCAGGTTTGGTCAGGTAAAAGTCCCAAAAGGCTCTCAAAGGCTTAAGGTGAAACAATGTGGGCTCAAAGTCCTTAGGTCAGGTCAGAGTAAATTGGAAATAAGGCGCTTGATCAAAAAAGGTCAAAAGAGTACCGATCCTCATTGATCATCCGTTACTTATATATATATATATATATAACTATATATATATATATATATATATATATATATATATAATATATATATATATATATATATATATATATATATATATATATAACATATATATATATTTATATATATAATAATAATAATAATAATAATATATATATAATAATATATATATATATATATATATATATATTTATGTAAACAAATGCAAGATGAGCGTCAGCGATATAAGCGTTTTTAAAGATTTTTAGTTAAATTTTTGTAAATATTGTCATTTTTAAAATATTTTTGGCGGGAGGGTAGAGACAAAACAAATTTGGCACTTATGTACTTAAGGAGGTACAAAAATTTAAAAAATACTTTTTCTGAAAGAAAAATAAAAAGAGGTTAATTCTGATGGGTTTGTTTGGGTTCCTCTAATGAAAACAAGAAAATGTAGCCTAACTTAATAAATTAGCTCTACTGCGAGAAATTACTGCTAAGGCCTGATGCGGGCTGTCTCGATCATCGTTGCCGTGAACCTACTCCAAACCTGTATGGATTGACGTTGGCCGTTAACGCAGACCTAACTTGTATGGATTGATTTTCCCATAAACCAAGTCCTAACATGGATTGATTTTTTTGATTAATCTTGAGCAAATTCAAAAACTGTTATCGCATTCGTGATCGGTAAGAAAATGTTTATCAGAATTATTAAATTTTTTTTCTTTCAGAAAAAAATATTTTTTAAAATGTTTGTACCTCCTAAAGTAAATAGGTGAAAAATTTGTTTTATATCTCCCCTCCCGACGAAAAAAAAATGATAAAAAAAATAAATAAATGATAGTAAATGTGCTGTAAATTTGAAACTGGATTTGGATTGACAAATGGTAAAAGATCGTTAGCTAATGAGAATAAGAGAGAAGTTTGAGCGGCTACAATAGGATGAATAGAGGTAGGAAGAGCGTTAAGAAAAGAACGATATCATCACCGACATTTAATTTAGAAGCTAAATTTAAAATGCTGCGAAGATATGCGAAAGGTCTACCAGTAAATGGCTGTTTAGATAGTAGCTCCTTAAACATTTCTGTTTTGCTTTGTTCAAATAGGGAAACGATAGATTCCTTGAGGGAAGAGGAATTTTTACTCTCGAGTTCTGAAGGAGAAATGCGAGAAACAACTTCCGCAGGAAGGCTGGAAAGAGTATGATAAAAACGAGTTGGTTCAGAAGTAATTTTAGCAAGGTAAAATTGAGCCTCTAAAATATGAAACCAAGAAGAAACGGTAGCCTCTAAAAATACAGGAACTTTAATTTTTACCTGAGCTAAAGCAACAGTGTCCAATTCCTCGTTGTCCGGCATTGTGATATGCAGTTACTGGTTAACATCTTGAATATTGCTGATGGGTTGTCTGAAGGCGCTGGGTATTCTTCTCCGGGATCACCAATTAATGTAGGCCTATAAAATAATGTAGGAGTCTCTTCTAATGGTGAAGGCCTATACTAGTAATGGATGAAGATTTAAAATTGTGAGTTCACCAACTTCACCAGCAACGATATAGGCCATTGGATCTTTAGGTTATTTCTTTAGTGATACGAAAAATTCAGTTTCTTACTAATTTCTTTAATAAATGCAGATCCAAATTTCTGCATGCGAAACTCGAAGTTTCTAACTTATCTCTTTAACAAAGAGGAAACACAAAGTTTCCGATTTATTATCTCTTTATTACTGAGTAACACAAGGTTACTACGAGGATTAAAAATCCAAAATATATTATTCTTTATTCAATAAAAGATAGTAACAAAGTTACCCTTTTAATTGAGATACTCTCCTTTGTAAACTTCAGAAACAGTCTTGGGCTTCGCCTGGAGTTTACCAGTCTTGCTCGGTTCTACTTTTGTAGCCTTGGTAGCTTAGTCGGTTGTTTACCCCACTTCCTTGAGATTTGAAGTTTCTTTTAGCTTGGAGTGAAGAAAAGTATTTGAGGTTTTGATCTTCTTCTTGGTGAGGAAGTGAGAATGGAGTTGGTAAGAGAGTGAGTCTCAATAAGGCAGGGAGGCCTTATATATAATTTTCTTTGCACTTATGTTAAAATTTTATTCTTACACAAATATTGACACAAATACAGACGTAAATACAACTTTTAAATTTTTACAAATAATTATATTTTTAAGTTATAATTTAGGATACTACATTACTTCCCACGCCAAGAACGGAGTGGTAAAGGATATATAATAGATACGTAATAAAAAGAAATAATAATCATTCAAATATATATATATATATATATATATATATATATATATATATATATATATATATATATATATATATATATATATATATATATATATATATATATATATATATATATATATATATATATATATATATATATAAACTATATGTATATATATATATATATAATAATAAAAAGTACATTCAAATATAAAAGCATATCTGATTATATCCGTAGATATAAGCATACATACAAACATTTGAATGCATGAAAATACAAAATACAATACACAAAATGCTATAAATAATTATTTATTTTAAATATATATCGCACATAAATTTGCTTGAAAAATGTCACTTTCTACGTAAAGGAGGTTCTTCTTTTAATAATAAAACGGATATGAACAATAATAAATTATCGTCTTAACACGTTACTAAGAGGTTCGTAAATAAATTTAATATTGTGAGGTAACAAATATTATACAATGTATACCGTTAATTATTCAGTTAAAGTAATACCAACTAATTGCGTACTCGGTTTATTTGCATAACTTCAGTTGCGTGCTTGCAATTAAGGGCTCGGTCCAATTATTGCTTAGGGCTGAGCCCAATTCCCACCCCCCCTAAAAATAGACATAAAATTCGTAATTTTCATCCGATTTTGACCATATAAACACAAAACTGTAGCTTTTTGTGATGTCTAAAACCTCGTATTCGAGTGTTTTTCTGTGTCTGTAGTCATTGTTTTGGTCTTTTCAATTTTTGAAAATCTATGTTTTTGACATTTGTCGAAACTTCTCCTAAACTATTTTTCGAAATGACTTCAAACTTGAAATATACAAAGATTGGACTTTTATCTAAAAAGTGTTGGAAAGGATTTTTGATATTTGACCCCATATCTGAGATTGGTCGATTTTCAAAACCTACTATTTTGGGTTTTCAAATTGAAAAATTGGGATATTTTTTTTTCAGTTTATCCGATCTGCATGAAATTTTCTGGACATTTGTAGTCGGGAGGGATGCATAATTTTTACTTATCTAATTTCTTTGTATATCCAGTCGTTTTGGATTTGTTCTTGGAACAAATTTTCAAAAAAAAAATTAGGGAAATTTTATTAAAATTATCTTTTGAGTATAAAAAAGTTATCTAAGTAAAAAAGGTGTATCTCGCCCGACTATAAAAGCCCTGAAAATTTGATGTTGATCGGATAAGTAGAAAAAAAATATATATATATATATATATATTTCAATATTTCACTTTTTCAAAAATTTAAACGTTCGAAAAGGTGAAGTATTGATATATATTTTTTTCCTACACATCCGATCAACATCAAATTTTCAGGGTTTGTATAGTCGGGCGAGATACACCTTTTTTAAACTTAGATAATTTTTTTGTATACTCAAAAAACATTTTTTTTTAAATTTCCGAAATTTCCAAAACTAATGGATATACAAAGAAATTAGATAAGTCAAAATTTTGCATCTCCC
>JABUQX010094585.1:0-5000 GCA_015478945.1 Trachelipus rathkii | reverse complement strand
TTTGTTGATACATTATATTCTTTAGTTCAGGTTATGGTATGTTAGCTTTATTAATGTAAAAACGAGGTTACGTGTTAGTATAGATATTAGTTATATAAAGAAACTTAATTTTTGTGTTCTGATGTTTATCCGAAATTACTCGAAATGTGACATAAATCAATAGATCAAAAGGTCATGGAGGTGAATGGGTGTGGGAGGGGTGATGGTTTTGATTTAATGATTTTACTGATTTACTGCTTTAAGATCAGTAAACTTTACGGCTTACTGTGATATTTTATTCAAAGAACTCTATTTTTAATGTTATGTCAGGATAAAACTTTGTTATGTTTGCAATTATTCGTTGGGGATTATGATATTTAGACGATGTTATGATGATTTTTTGTTAAATATTACGAAGTTGATGTAAAAAATTTGCTTACGTTACGCATTATATCGTTGCATACTTGATGATTAGCAGGTTATGACTGGAAATTATTATTATTATTAATTATTATTATTTTATTATTATTATTATTATTATTAATTTATTATTTATTATTATTATTATTTTATTATTATTATTATTATTATTATTATTATTATTATTACTATTATTATTATTACTACCTTTTTATTTTGTTTTGTCTAAGTTCATTTCACGTCAATTTGGATGTATAGGTCTCCTTTGTATACACATATTACCATAGTGAATCTGTTTATTGTTATTGTTGTTGTTTGTTGTTAACGAGGAATATATACCCTTATTGAACTTGATATTGGTACGTTCGTGCGTCGAATATTCTTGTTTACTTTCTTCTGATTGGTGAACAGTAAGATCTCATTACGAGGTTTAAGGGTTGTATATACACTCTATTTTATCAGTAGGAGTTATTTTTCGCGTTGGCTGGTACGAGACATCTCCCCGCATTTCTACGCTTGCTGTTTGATATCTGATCACGAGAGTTTCGTGTATTCCCAATGATTGTTCATTTAATATTTAATCATAAAACCGAATTGGCGATCGCCTACATTGCTGTATTCCAGCCAGAGCGGGGGAGGGAATCAAGATAATAGACCCTATTCAGTTTGTTGATGGATTCTCAAGATTTATCGACATCGCAGCAGCATGGGGTAGAGGATTAAGTGTGTGTTATCCGATAGATCGACGCGTAGTGAAATCAAACTGGAAAGACAGCGTAAGTGGTAAAGAATAGACGTTGTGCTTCTCGTCGTGTTGACGATATAAAACCCTTGATGACGCAACTACTGGAAACCATCGATTGTGTGACCTTCCTGGCGTACGTGTATAGGTTTCACAGCTTTCGAACATCTGAAAATATTACAGCATTGCTTAAAAAAAAAACAACGAATTAAAATGCAACCTTTAACGATGTTGAGCATACTTGAGGACTTAACTAACATATAGCACATGGTGCTTAATTCGTTATGCATATTTACACCGAAACATTTGGTTTCCCGTATAATGCAGTTATACAGGAGTGCGGTAATATCTAATCAGCTTGGATGAGTTTACTTCTCTCTTGTATGAGAGAATGAGTTCTGCTGAATCTGACATACGCCGAAAATGGTTTAGTGTCGCTGAAGCATTTATACTTACATTCTTTCAAAGGGAGTGTTGAATCTTTAGAGAGATATAAAGAAATTACCAAAGTTATTTGAATCCTATGTTCTTGATTAGTATGAATTAATTATATTTAAAAATAACTTAAGTTTTTATGTATTTTATATTATATTATTGTATTTATATAACGCTCTTTTCAATGAAAATTATATGTTTATAAAAAAATGAAAACATTGTTTTACTTCCCTCGTATGTTCGCTTTATTGACCTAAGTCTATTCAATAGATAGCGTGTATTCGCTGGTTGTGTTGTGTGTTAAGTATTCTAGTTCATAGTTTGGTTCTACAGAGGGTTAAAACTTTACTTTGTTTGTCTTTAACCGTTAGGTATTATGATGGTTAGGTGTGGTTATGATAAAATTTTGGTAAATATTACTATGTTAATGTAAAATTTAACATGTCATGTTGGTGATATGTTTGAATAAAGTGTTGAATGAATATATGTTTTTGTACGGTCTTTAGTTACTTTTACTTGTTGATAAGTTTGGACTTTGTTAAATTTGTTAGCAGTTATTCTTGGTCTAAGTGTGTCAGCGGTTTGTCGTTGTATATTATATTCTTAGTTCTGTAATGGCTATGTTGTTTATTAATGTTTGAAAACTTTACGTTAGCATGACTCTCGCTGTCGTATTGATAATTAGACAAGCGTTATGGTACAATCTTTTTGTTAAACTATCACCGTGTTAATGTGAAATTAACATTGTTATGTTACGAGATACGATTGACAAGGTGTTGAATAAGTTACGTATTTTGTCATGAATTGTTAGTTACTTTTTACTGTTGTTAAGTATGGAACTTTGTTAATGTTAACCGTTTATTCTTGTTTAAGGTGTGTCAGGTATGTCGTTGTGGTTATATTCTTAGTTCAATATGATGTTATGTTAGCTTTATTAGTGGAAACTTGTTAGCGTCAACATATATGATGATTCTTTGTTATAACAAAAACTTGATTTTTATGTTATGTTATATTTCATAGTATACTCGAGAATGTGAACCTGAAACAAATAGATCAATGAGATCAATAGATCAATAGATCAATAGATTCAAGGATGGACAGGAGGGTGGCGGATGGTGCGTTTGAATTATGAATTTACTGGATTTCTGTATAGGTATGTAAAACGTTACAATTTTAGTAAAAAATATGACTTGAATCAATAGATCAATAGATCACGACTGGACAGGAGGGTGGTTGGATGGTGGTTTGATTTACTGATTTACTGATTTACTGCTTTAGGTATGTAAAACATGACAATTTTAGTAAAAAATTTGACTTGAATCAATAGATCAATAGATCACGGAAGGGCTGAGGAGGGCTGTTTGATTTACTGATTTAATGATTTACTGCTTTAGGGTATGTAAAAACGTAAATTTGTAAGTTATAAACATAAAAAGAATAAGAAATTTTATTTATTTATTATTTTTTATTTTTTTTTTCTTGATGGTTCTGAAACCTTATTTCGAAATCTAACAGGACCCGATATGAACTATTTAAAGACACCAAACATTGTTGTTTATACGGACGTTTTATTAACTTCGGCAACCGCAGAGGCCTCCACACCGGTGCCGGAGCCAACTCCTCAGATTTCCAATACCAACTCTTTCTAGAAATTTAACTCTGAATCCTCTCACCAAATTTCAGCCTTATACGAACACTTCAATTTTTTAAGGGGGTGGGGTCCCCTTCGGGGGGACCCAGGGGGACGTAACCTCGTCGTAGACGAGGTTACCTCATCATCTATCCCCCCCTCCAAATTTTAACCCGATACGATAACTCTAACCCATGTAGATATATATCGGAGCCATAGGCGGAGCGGAGCCGAGCTTAAAAATCATTTATAAAATAATAATAATAATAATAATAATAATAATAATAATAATAATAATAATAATAATAATAATAATAATAATAATAATAATAATAATAATAATAAGAAAAAACTTCAGAGGCTGAGTCAGAGGAGTTGGAGTCGAAGTCGAAAGGCTGGCTTGCGTTCGGAGGCGGAACCGGAGCTGGAGCCGGAGTCGGAGTCGGAGCCGGAGCCGGAGTCGGAGTGCGTAAAAAACGATTCCTTACAGAATCGTTTTCGACCAGCATCGATTCCCTTTCGGAATCGATTCTTCGTAATAATAATAATAATAATAATAATAATAATAATAATAATAATAATAATAATAATAATAATAATAATAATAATAATAATAATAATAATAATAATAATAATAATAATAATAATAATAATAATAATTTCAATTTCAATTTTCAATTTTAAAACTATATTCAGATAAGAAAAATTACATTATCTACATAGTACAATATTTTACAACTACATTATAACAATTAATTATAATAACAAAATAATTTAGTGTGTGTAGGTTTCGTGGTGTGAAGACGTGCTTGAATGTGCTGTCAGTGAAGTAATTATATCCTTTTATTTATTGTGTTTATGTAGTGTTGTTTCTAAGTATTTTTTCAACTTTTTTTTTTATTTAGAATTTTATTAAATCTTAATACTTTGATACCATTTTATCCGTTCTGGTAAAGTTCTACGTACGAGGTTTTTAAAAGATAAGTCCTAGTTTTAACTTTTTTCTTTTCTTTTTTATTTTTTTATTTTTTTTTTAAGTGACTGTACCCGTAGGTTTATTTTAAAGTTAATACTGTTTATGAATTTGAATTTCGTCTTCACAGTGTTTAAAATTTGATTTTTATTATTTTGTCACTTTAACTTTTAAATTTAGGTTTTAATGTTAAATCAATTTTATTTACTTTTTTAATTCGTGAATTTGTAGGGGTGCAAGAGAGCGTTAGTGTTTTTAACTTTAAGATTTTTAATCATATTTACCATATTACTGTAAATACAATTTTTAGCTTTTAACATTCTTACGAGCTTTAAATTTAGTTTTAGTGTGTGAATAATTTAAACCTGATTTCACGTTGTTGTTTTGTTTTTTTTATTCTGTTTTATTTTGTGGTTTTTGTATGTGCATGCATGATGGCAAGATTTCACCGGCGCCGGGCTTACTTATATCGACTTTACTAACATCCGTGGTTTGCAATCTAACTCTGCATCCGTGGAATACCACCTCTCTAACTCTAATCCCTAACCTTTTGCTTTTGTCTGAGATTCAGATGGCTATGAATTCATCCTTTATCTCGTTTAATATGTCCAATTATAACTTATTTCATAATTTCCGTCTAAAGGGTGGAGTATGTGCCTATGTAAACATAAACACTCCTTTATTACGTCTCGAGAATCTCGAATCTCCTAACTTCGATGTTCTGTGGCTTAAAATCTTTCTTCCTTCTCTACAATAATCTTGTACTTCTTCTACTGTTCTCCTAACAGAACAGATTTTTCACGCCTTTTTTGAATATCTCT
>JABUQX010094584.1:20000-21576 GCA_015478945.1 Trachelipus rathkii | reverse complement strand
AGTTGAGGTTTTTATGGTAACGATCATCTGTGGCTGATTAAGTTGGTTTAACGTTTAGCTCGATGAAGCGAATTTGTCGTCAAGATTTAGATATTCTTAATCTATGTAGGAATTTGAACCACATAGCAGAGATTGTACCTTATGATTGTTTGTTATCAGTCAGGTTAAGTTCCCTTAGACATTCTGCAGTTGCAAGGTCGACCCCGGTGTTTTACGAATCATAAAGTTTTTTTCACAAGTTTCATTTTCAGTAGGTGATAGTGTAGCAGTTTTGTAAATTAGAAGAATGGAAATAGAAATCGCGCCCCCTGGCGGAAATTTCTGGCTACCTATCTTTTGGTTTCCCTCCTATTCCTTTCTTTTCGTGTAACAAAGAACATGTTCATAGAATCATGTCAGTCAGCTCTTGGCCTAACCAACATCGTTGTGAATTCCGCATTTAGTTGTTATGTTAAGTTTCGTTTGGAGCAAAGACACATTGACAAGTTTCAGTGACACCTTGGAAAAAGGAGTAAGCTCAAATGTGATAACTTTCGAAGAGTTTAAGGAAATTGAAAAGAAAAAATTTGAAAACACACTAAAATTCCCAATGGTAAAAAATCAAATTGAAAACTTATAAGGTAAAAGGGGAAGGTAAAGAAATAGAAATTTTAAAATTCATGAAAGGAAAAAACGCAAATAAATAAAAAAAAAAAAGGTAAAAAAATAAGGAAAATAAAAATAGATCAAAAAACATAGAAAATAAAAGTTTTTATTGTTTAAAATTATAAAAATTAATACAAACCCAATTTTAAGTACATTGATGAAGAAATATATATGTCATGATGTAATATAAATATGGGTCGAGTAAACATAAGCGAAAAATTTATGGTCGCTTCGAGTTGCATCATTTGTCATTTAAAAATTGTAGCTTATTGAGAAAAATTTAACAGACACTTCTAGTAAATAACATATCAACAAGATGGAATAGTAATTTATCATCGGAAAGACTGTGTGTGGAAGATTATTGCAAATAATAAAAATTGTAATTGTCCATATATTTATAGTAGTTTAGAAATATTGAAATTTGATTAAATCTCACAAGTGTGAAAAAATATTGATGTTTAGGAAAGTTGTTTTCGACTTGAAACTACTTACTTTATTAAAGACTTTATTCTATATTTTTCGTCCCTCGTTAAGATTTAATGATATATAAAGACGTTAATCTGTAATAATATATACGCGTAAATATTCCAAACATTGGCAAGGTGATGAAATGACAGGCAGAGCCTAACAGAATGGGTAGTATATATACCTATATAGTTATATGAATCTATATATATACATAGTTATATAATAGTGATAGGTACTATATACTGTAGCTTGTTATGGGTATTGGTAGTAATACGTAGCCTATAGTGATTATTATAGTTAGTATAGTATAACATATGAGTATAAGCTAGTAAGTATATATAGATCATATATATAGTGAGTATAGTATATATATATAGTATATAGGTAACTATATTGTGTACGTATATATATATTATAGTATATATATATCATAGGTATACTATATATTATGGAGTGAAGTGAT
>JABUQX010094584.1:12500-15000 GCA_015478945.1 Trachelipus rathkii | reverse complement strand
AGAAAGTATTACTTACACACATACCTCTCTCTTCACAGAAATCAATCACCTTTCCTACCATTCTCATTTTCCCGCCACCCCAAAACCACCTTTATACCATCCCTTTTTGATCACCTATCCACCATTCAGGTCTCCCAAAACTATCAATCTGAACTCCTACTCACCCCATTCCAGAACACATTCAATTATTCCAAAAAATCTACTCTCTTCAAACGTTCCCTAGATGGACCATTACTTCACAACCACACATTACCTTGACCTTCTCAAAACTTAAATTTAACCATTAGAATTCGTAGGACTCACACAATCAAAGGTCTTACCACAGCTTGACCACATTCACTCATCAAAATTTGCAACTCCTTCTCTCCTCTCTCTTCATTTCCACACCAGCAACATACACATTCCACCACCACACCATAAATTCAACGTTCCTTCATCTGTCTCAGCCCACAGCGAGCAAATCAAAATGCCCTTTCTAAATACATCCATTCACCTCTCTCCCTCTCACCTCAACATATCCTTCGACAATTCCAATGTACCCATACATTCACCCACATCGCCATAAAATAGAACCGTTAGCAATAACGATACCAATGGCCGCTTCAGCATTCCTGTAAGAAATAGAGTAGTAGCAAGCCAAAACCCCAACTACACCGTCCCTTATTCGGCTTCCTACCGACACGCAGACATACAGTGGCAACTTTTCTCCCCCACACACAGGGAATGAGTAGTATGGATGTCGTAAAGTTTATCTAGAAGAGGTGTGTACTTTAATCAGGTATATCTATGTAATAAATGGTGAGTCAGATAGTATGTGCCTGGAGAGATTTGTAAAAGAATATGAAGCAAAGAGAAAAGGCCCCGTTGTTCATCAGATTTTTCCAGTTTTGTTGTGTGCATACTCTCTTAATTTAAATCACTGGATTTTTGAGCTGAGTAATTGCTTAGGCAAATCATCGCGAAAATAAAGAAAACGAAAAGATAAGCGGCAAAAGCGTTTTTTCTTTAATATAAAATCTACAATTACTCCAAATTTGTATTATTTTCAATTTTTTATTATATAATGCTAAATACCACTAAATAAATTAATAAAAAATATTAATATTCAATATATCATACAATAATACACATCCGATACAAATACTTTCAAAACAAGAAAACCCATCAAGCCACAAACATTCGTACATATTTACGGAAGGAACGTAAAGTTTCATATATTTTCGCTAATAGGGACAGACTAGCCCGCTCCCTTATAAGTTAATGTAAAATAAATGACGTCATTCGTCCGCCCGGTGCAAAGAATTTTACTTCTAAAATTCAGAGTAGGAGCGAGAAATTCTAAATGAATTCAATTATTATTATCTATTATTATTGTGGTTGTTTTCTTTTAATTTATGATGCAAAATCTTTTTTTAACTTTTATATAAATTTTAATAATTTAGTATACTTCTACAATTTAATTTCAATTATTTAAAACCTAAAATATTGGTAGGAGCTACCTACCCGGCATACCCTATATATACGCCCTTGATTATATATATATAATAGTATATATATATATATATATTATAATGATAAAGTGAATATTCCCCTTTTAAAAATATAAATTAATAATTAATAATATATTATATATTAATATTAATATATAATATATATAATATATATAAAATATTATTAAAATATATATATATATTATATATTATATATAATATATAAATATATTATATAATATATATATATAAATATATAATATATATATATATATATATAGTATATAAATATATAAAGATATATATATATTATAATGCCTTTAAAAAGCGGATCATTTAAAATGAATTAATATTAAAATAACATGCCCAGGTAATCTCCAAATTTGTCGGATAATGCGAGCACCATTATCATTTTATTATATAATTCCACATCTCTCAACCAATCAAATTGCGTGAAAAAATGTATAATTATATAACATACAGAAGTCATCTCTAAATTTGTCGCTGAACCCTTATTTGATATTATGAAAAACGCTTAAACAATTAAAATAATTTTAAAATTAAAGTTTCCTTTAAAAAATTATATATTTAATGGAAACTACTTTGGAAAAGTTATTATTATTATATTAATTATATTATATTATTATATATTAATATTATTATTATTATTATATTATTATATTATTATTATTATTATTATTATATATTAATTATTATTATTATTATTATTATTGTTATATTTATATAAATATAATATATATATATACTTATACTATATATATTATATAATATAGTATATATATATATATTATATATATATTATATATAATATATATATATATATAATATATATATAATATATATACTATATATATATATCATATATATATATATATATATAATATATATATTATAATATAAATATTATATATATATATATATATATATATGATATATATATAGTAATATATTATTATATATTATATATGTATAATATATATAATAATATA
>JABUQX010094584.1:0-5000 GCA_015478945.1 Trachelipus rathkii | reverse complement strand
GTATATATATATAAATATAATAATATAATATACCATACATATATATATTATATAAATATATATTTACAATAATAAATATATATATAATATATATAATATAAAATATTATATATAAATAAAACACATATATATATATATATATTAATAAATATATATAATAATAAATAATATAAATTAATATATTATATATAAATTATAATAATATATATATATATTAATATAATATATTATATATATATATTATTAATATATATAAAAAATATATAGATTATATAATATATATATATCTAAATATTATATTATAGATATATATTAATACATATATTATATTAATATAATATAATAAAATAATTAATAATATATTATATATATAAAATAGTATATAATAATAATATTAATAGAATATTATAATATAATATAAATATAATATATATATATATATATATAATATATAATATATATATATAATATATATATTATATATATATTTAAATAGATATATATATATATATACTCATCCTTTTATAAAACTTACAAATATATATATACCTAAAATAGTTATATGGAAACTAATATGAAAATAAATTCGCAAATAATTAACAAATTTTAATCACGCTCAGAATAACAGCTTTCTATCCCTTCTGCAATTGAAATGCTATAAATAGATCACAATTCGAAGACGAATAACTGATTGGTCAGAACCGGCCAAAATCAGTTAATTTAATTTCAGATAGTTGTAAATAAATTCCCTCCAAAAGTATAAGTATTTATATATATATATATATATTATGATTATATAAATTATATTATATATTATATATTTAATTTATTATATATTTGATGGCGTAAAACACACTCAAAATCAAAAATAGTATTATTTAATTATTTTATCAATATATTAAATTATTATCATTTTTTAATTATTTATTAATTATATATTATATTATTATTAAATTATTATATATTATTATATATTATATATTTATTATTATTTATTTATATATATATTTATATTAAATATATTATATAAATAATATATATAATATTTATATATATATATATATATTATAATATTTATATAATTAAATATAATATTTATTAATATTATATATAAATAAATATATTATAATTAAATATATATATATTATATATATATAAGATTAGCCTCTGCTAGAAACGATTCGGTAATTAGTTTAAAATACTATTTTGATCGCGTAGCTACCAGATCCAAAGGTAACAACGTTTAGATGCATGTTAGCTTTCCGTTCTTAGCTAATTTTAAATCTACCTATAAACAAAAGTCATCGAACACTGCCTACATAGCGCTGCCACCTACTTAAGCCGTAAGGAATTAAAAATTTACTTCATTAGCGAACACTATTGTGATTATACATTCGTCATAACACATTTTAAGTTTGTGAAATCATAAAAAGCGTGAGGGAGCTCGCTCACAATTATCAGTATAGATAATATTTTAATTTAATAATATAAATATATATATATATACATAACTATATATATATAATAATTAAAAATTTATTATTAATTTATATATATATATATATTTATTACGCAATATTATTAAGATTATATTTTTTATATATATTAAATATATATTAAAAACTTACCTGTGGGGTCCCCGGAAGTTTCGCAATATACACGAATTATATTCAATAATGTTTAGCAGAATATGAAACTCCTCCAGTTGCATTATAGGGTGATCTACAAATCTTAAAAATATAATATATTAATATATATATATATATTAAATATTAATTATTTATATATATTATATAATATATAATAAATATATACTTATATATATATAAATATAATATAAAAAAAATATATAATATATTATATAAATTAAATATATAATATAAAATAAATTTATATATATAGGCCCCGAACCAAAAAAATGGTCTTTTGGGTTTAAAAAGCTCTTTCTTTTTCTTTTCTTTTTTTTTTTTCTAAGAAAAAGGAAAAACGATATCTTATTTATAAAAACTATTTCATGACTTAATATTCTTGAGAATATTTTTTCTATATTGTACTACATAAGTTCTGCAACTGGTAGTTAAAGTAATAAATTTAGACTGAATGTTTTTTTTTTTTTTTTTTTTTTTTTACTGGATTGTTCGTATTATTTTCTTAGCATCATTCTAAAATGGCAAATCTTTAGATTTATTTAATATATCTCAAGCTGGGCATATGCTTCTCCATTTAACAAATCTTTAACAGGTACATAATATGTTTAAAAAAAAAAAAATCTGGAAGTTGATGCGGATAAGAAATAGATTTAAAATAATATGAAAAAAAAACATATGTAAAATAGGTAAAAAACCTGTACTCGGGGGATTATAAATATATATATTATATATGATAAATATATATATATTACTAAACAACAAATATTATTTATATATTATGTATATTATATATATATGATTATATAATAATAATATATTACATCATAAAATATATATTATTATAAAAATAAAATAATATATATATATATAATATATTTAATATGTATATATAGATAATATTATATATATATAATAATATAATATATATTATAATATATAATATATACTAATATATATATAGATATAGTAATATATATATATAAAATCAAGTAGATAAACGTACTATATAATAGTTTACTATACTATATATACGTATATATAAAGTATTAGTATATATCATATATAATGATATATAGTAATATAGAATAATATAAATATAATATAAAGATATAGATATATAATAAATATATAATTAAATATATAATATAATAATAGTAATAATAATATATATATAAACTTATTATATATATGTTAGTATATATATAATAATATACAATAATATATATATATCAGTAAATATTATATATATATATAGTATATGTGAATAATTAATATTATATTAATTATTATATATATAATATTATATATATATAGATATATAGTATATATATATAATATATATATAATATAATATAATATATATATATAGAATCATATATATATATATATATATATAAAAATATATTCATATAATATATATAATATAATATATATATATGGTTATATATATTATATTAAGTATAATAGATAAGTGTATATAGTATTAAAATAATAAAATATTATATAAATTATTCTATATACTTTATATGAAATATATATACTATAATATATATTATATAATATAATATATATAATATTATATAAATATATAAATATTTATTATATATTATATATATATATTATATATTATAGTATTGATATACTTGGTTTTATATATATTATTATGAGTAAATTCAAAACACGAAGAAATTCCCTCTCCACTCAAATTAAAATAATTTTTTCCAAAAAGTTGATTACACACAGACTACAGCACACAGATCAACTACAGCACACCTTTGTATTAGCACCTACACACACTACACACACACTACACATCACACAGCATTAGTTTATATATAGATTATGAATATATATTAAAATATAAGATGAGTAAAATATTAAATAGTGAAAAGGATCTTATTATACTATTATCGAGAGTTCGATACTTTAGGGGTAGAATAAAGAGATATATATTATATATATAGGAAGATTAAGGTTTTAGGTATTAGGTGATTAAAGATAGTCGCAAACGATAAAGGTACTCTATCTCCTATGAAGATTTATGTGTTCCGAATAATATAAATATTAAATGCACACTCTATGGAAATTGATATGTATTTTAATGAGGAAGACTTGTTAATAGCTATTACTTCAAATCGTATAATTCTGTTAATTTCTAATTGGTATAATATTGTGAATGTATATTTATAAGTTAAACTAGCATAAATATCACTGAAATTAATTACTTGTGAATAAGACCGCATCTAAATATATTATTAGAGAGTGGATAATTTGAGATATATTAGTATATAGTATTAGATATTTAACAGCTATATTAATGTGATTATAATAATAAATAAGAGTAAGTTACTACTAATATTTAATGAGTATAGATATTAGAGACTCATATTAACGTATTAAAAGAACAGCTAAGTAGTAGAATAATAGTATATAACTATATAAGAATGAATGAAAATAGAAGTTAAAATAAGACTCAGAGATATGTAAAGATTTAATAGAATATAGTAATATATAAATCTATCAAATTAATCACACGGAATTGAAATTAGAGTAATGAATATAGATATATTATATTAATATAGAAGATATAGTATATATATATATATAACAGAGTATAAAATATATATATAGAATTATACTACTATTATAAGTATAATTTTGTGGGAGTGAAGAGGGGTATGAAGAAGATATATATATATATATAATATAAGATATATATTTATTATAGTAATATTTCAAGGAAGATCATTTATGTAAAATAAATCGTATTTAATTTATATTATAAAAATATAAATAGATGAATAAATAGATATTATATATATATATATTAATTATATATGATAATATAAGTTATTAATATATTAAATTATTAATAGTTTAATATATATATATTAGATATATAAATATAAATTAGAATTATAGAAGATATTATATGTATTAATAATGAATATATATATAGATATATATATATTATAGTTATATATATAGTATATTATATAGATATATAGATATATAGAATATATATATATATAGATATATATATATATATAGTGTGAAAATATTATTGACAAGTAACGATTATATAAAAAGAAGAATATTATATCATGACATTAGATAAAGAGAGATTATATATAGAGATTATCAGATATAAAAATATATTATAAGATAAGATATATATATATATATAATAAAATATATATATTATATATAGAAGAGCCACAATATAGAGATATAGATATTATATATTATATAAATAGAGAGATAAGTGAAAACCATCAGAAGATAATGAATGTAAGCATACCTATGACGTCATATAAGTAGTTAGAACTTATAGAAGCATGAGTTAAATAA